>JAODAL010048443.1:0-29023 GCA_025379985.1 Phyllomedusa bahiana | reverse complement strand
CAACCCCGGGCACCATCTCGGGGCCCAGGGGGGTTTACCCTATTCCCCTATGGGACGGTCCGAGCCTGGATGAGGATTTTTAAGGGTGTCTCCTCTCTGGACCTACAGAGCTGAGTGTATTTAGTAAAAGGGAGGCAATGGTGAAAGGTTCGGTTGATGTGTTACAGAATTTAAGGGTGGACATAAAAAAGAGAGGACCCCCCCATAGTAAAAAAAAAAAAAGTTGGCCCTTTTATAGCTTTTTTTACCACCTCATGCTGGTGCGACATAAGGGTATTAGCAGTACTCTTGTCAGGGGCCCTGAACTAGTTTTTTTTTAAAGGGGCCTGTTTAATGATCAAGATAGGAAATGAAAAAACAGGTGATGTACAAAGGGTGGACACATAAAAGTTAAAAATTTTTTAAAAAATAATTGCACTAATACTTATTTTTTACTATAAGTAATATAATTTCTCTATAATGTTGTTGACCTCTACTTCCCCCCCGTATTCAGCTATTGCACATGTCTGTAAAATGTGTATAATCAGGCTGCCTTGCAGAAATGTTACCAGAATTTGCCACTCAGGAGCTAATGGTGGGAATCTCCATGACAACACAAGGATGGGTGTAGTAAAAGGTTATATAAGTTAGGTAAATTTAGTGTTCTGGGTCTTTCCCCACTGAGTTTTTTTAATTCCCCCCAAGGGAGCCAAATGTCTCTCCCACTGGGAGTCATCTTTTAGGGAGCAGTCTCTCCACTGATTTCCACCTTCAGGTTATTGCATCTGTAAGCTGTCAGAGGTTCACCCCATCATGCCACCCTGAGACAGGCTGTGCTGCCCCTGGGTTCGATTTCCCTAGCCGCGGAGGGGACTTAGAGAGAGGAAAAGCCAAAAGTCAACAGAAGAAAGTCTCAGCTGGGCTAACGAGGAGTTTATATTCTCAGGACTTTGTGAGGTAATACTAGTCCCCTCAGACCTCACGCCTTTTGAGACCCATTTAAGCCTCTGGCCTGGCCCGATACCCCCCAACTTTGTGAAGGTATCCCAGAATCTATTTTCTGGAGGCTTTTATGCAAGGGACTTTAATTTGTGGGGATCACGTTCCGTTTTAGTCACTGATGGCTGGACGGGCTTGAAGGTATAAATTGAATGTAACCATGCCAGTGCTTTTAAAAAATCTTTTTCCGGGGGAAATAAAGGGGCCTCTGCCGGCAATGATATAGAAAGTTTAAAAACCCTTTTTTCCCCCAGCCTGGGTTATTTTCCCGCCCAAACACCAAGGGCACCTCACACACCACCTACAGCAGGCAGTTGAGGGTGAGATCACCATCAAAGTGTGATGGGGGAACAACTACTACCATCATCCTCACTGCAAACCCCCTCTTCGCTGGTGCCAGGTGCAGGGAGCATGAAGGGGTGGGTTTAAAATAAAGCCACCGTGACCAGAGTATTAGCCTCGTGAGGACTGCCTCTGCTTCCGACCCTCTCCTCTGCTCCCCTTGAGCTTCGGTCTCACCACACAAGGAGGTCCAGATGCTTTGGTTGTATGGAGCCCTGAAATTACTTATTGCAGCTCTAACCAAATGTCCCCTTTCTGATTTTGTAGTGCTCAAAATTTCTCCACATATCCCACCATCTTTCATCTTCTGTAATAGAGATGGCATAACCTCTGTGATCTTCCATATTACCTTATTTTTTTTATAGTATGGGAAACACTATTCCGGGCACCAGGGGGGCTTCCAGGTTCTGTGGTTGTGCAGGGGAAAAAAACCTCAAAAAAAAAAGTGCATCACTGGAACAGTGTCGGACTGGGTTACCTGGGGCCCAACAGAACAGATGATTCTTGGGGCCCAAAAATGGAGATGGTTCCTGGGGGGCCCACCAAAGGTTTGGGGAATGGGTTGAAACTTGGGCCCACCAGTGGAGTTTTAATCTTGGGCCCCCCCAAAGGGTTTTTGGGGAAATTTTGGGTTTTTGGCCCCCCCAGTGGGGGGAGGGAAGGGGGTTTACTGGCCCCACCATGGAGTTTTATTTTTGGGGCCCACCATGGAGTTTTTGGGAAATTTTTTTTGGGCCCCACCATGGGGTTGATTCTTTTGGGGGCCCCCCAAGGGGTTTTTTGGATTTGATTCTTTTGGGGGCCCCCCATGGAGTTGATTCTTTGGGCCCCCCCAAATGGTTTTTTCCCCCCGGGGGGATTTGGGCCCCACCATTGGGGTTGATTTTTTGGGGCCCCCCCATTGGGGTTTTATTCTGGGGCCCCACCTTTGGGGTTTTTGATTTTTGGGCCCACCAAAGGGGCTGATTCTTTGGCCCCCCATGGAGGATTCTTGGCCCCACCATTTTGGAGGGAAAGGGGGGAATTCTTTGGGGGGCCCCCATGGGGAGATTTTTGGGGGGACCAGTGAATTGAACTTTTGGGGCCCACCCCTGGAGTTGATTCTTGGGGGCCATCCCTGGAGATATTCTTGGGCCCACCATGGGATGATTCTTGGGCCCCATAAATTTGTTTTTTGAGGCCCATCAGTGGAGATAATTCATGGGGTCCACCAGTGGAGATGATTCTTGGGGTCCACCAGTGAAGTTGATTCCTGAGACCCACCAGTGGAGTTGATTCTTGAGGACCACCAGTAGAGTTGATTCTTGGGGCCCACCGGTGGAGTTGATTCTTAAGACCCACCAGTGGAAATAATTATTGGGGCTCAGCAGTGAAGTTGATTCTTGGGGCCCATTCTACAGCTACTGTACATGACTTTACATACTGCACATGCCTCTTGTTTTCTGTCTTTCCTCTGCCTTTTTACCTGAAAAGCAGCTCCAGGCCTGCCATCCCCATGTGTCCACCTTACCCAGGATCACATCAAGCCCAGGGGCTTACTGCTGGTTTCCCCTATAGGCCAGTCTAAGCCTAAAGGGAGGAAACGCAGAAACTGAAACCGATCCCCGTTGCCCACAGGCCCCCCTACCTCATAAGAAGACAGCAGTATTATTAATGGTATATGGTAGGTGGGCGTCCTATTACATCTTCTGCACTGGGGCCCAAGAGTTTCAAATTATGAGGTTTTACTCCCCTCCTAACCACCTGAGCTAATCTATCCCACTTTATGGGCCCCAATAGCAGCGACATCAACTTACATTATCTTTTAAATATTTAATGCAGCAAATCTGACTTTCATTCTGATTCTTTTCACTATTTATTGGTAATAATACAATGAATATGTGTTACTCTCACGAAGGTGTAAAATTGGTGAACCTGCATACATCCATCAGGAGGGGGGCAGGACAGCACAGGTTTGGCCGTTCAAGTCTTATTTTTTTTTTTCTCTTCTCAAGGATTTATTATGTCAAGTCTTTCCTGGAAGATGAGGAACGTTAAGAGAAAGGATTTAGCATTTGCAAACAGCAGCATTGTGCTCTCTGCAGATCATATCAGCGCTTATTTAGAATGATGCTCAGTATATTTTTTTTTTCATACTTCATCTAGCAAATATGTACTTTGGGATTTGCATAAATAAGACTGTTGTAAAGTACGGGAAATGAAATCCATAGAGCTTCTGCTCATTTATTCCTAACTTGCCTGTTAAGGTTAAAAATCTTATAGCGAGGGCGCTTTGTGCAACCTCTTTCAGGGTCCCTGGTGGAGATGACCGAACCGTAAAATGTTCTAGTTCGAGTAGACCCTTGAAGTTTTGTGAGTTCGGTTCGAAGTTCTATTCGAACTCGAACTTTGAATCCCATTAAAGTCAATGGGAGAAGATGTTCTGGTTTTTATACCTATACAGATGAGGAGAAGCTGGAATCACCATCCATAACAGTAAACTGGATACGTGGATCAACTTTGTGAAGAACATTTGGCTCTAAGAGTGACAGAAAAAATACTTCATTTCTTTCCATGGCTAACTGAAAAGGTGAGGACGGCTTGCAAGCAGGGGCATAGCTATAGGAGGTGCAGCGCTAGCAGCTGCTACAGGGCCCTGCATCCTGAGGGGGTCCAAAAGCCCCCTTGACACGGAGGAGATTTGGAGGCGGTGTGTTATACAATTACTGAACCCCCAAAACTGCAAAAACAGAACTTTTCTCCACTCAGAATAGTTTTCACCATCCAACCACTATTTAGAATATATTTCTTTGTATAGGAGAATTGGAGACGTGTTATAAAATGATTTCACCCCCAATACTGTGAAAATTGAACTTTTGGACACTGAGTATGGTTTAGGAAATCCAAGCACTCTGTGTAATATATATCCATGTACCTGAGAGTTAGGCGTTATGTGAGCCTGCACATGTCACCAAATAACAGCTTCTGGGTGTGGGAAAGAAGCAGCCAGCAATACCAAACTCCCTAACAATTGCTGTCTATGGAGAGTAAAATAATATCTAACTAAGAGCAGTCTGTACAGTACAGAGAGTGAGCTGAAAATGGCGCTCACAAGGCAATACAGAGAAATATATATAACATGGTCATGTGATTTTAGCAGCCAATGAGAGCCCTACACCTCAGCGATGCAGTTTTTGACATTTCTCTGTGCTCTGTACTGATTGAATGGCCGCCAAAAGTGCAGAAAAGTGATTGGATGAAGCCAAAAGTGCAGAAAAGTGATTGGATGAAGCCAAAAGTGCAGATAGGTGATTGGATGGCCACCAAAAATGCAGATAGGTGATTGGATAATCCACAGTTCTCATAGAGAACTCCCAAACACCAGGCATAATTGCGGGGCATACTGTACGCCCCGCAATTACGCCGTGTGAACATAGCCTAAAATAGTTACAGAGTTACATAGTTAGTACGGTTGAAAGAAGACACGTGTCCATCAAGTTCAAACAAGGGTGGGGAATATGTGGGTGAAGGGAGAGAGACAAGCCCAGCCTCCCCACTGGTTAATGCCCTGGAACCCACAAGGCAAGAACCAATCTGCTCCAGTGGAGACCCCATCTCTGACCCCAGAGCCTCCACCAGCCAGGATCCAGAAAAAAAATTTCTATTCTGTTCCAGTTCTAAAAAATTGAGATGTTCTACTCAAACTTAACTTTTCTAGAACGATTCGATCAACACTTGTCCCTGGACTATGAGCAGACCAGGGTTTTCCACCATGTCAGGACTCCAAAAGACAGGTGGTGGATGGTCAGCCTCGAGCTTTGGTGAAGAACCACACGTAGGAGCAGAGTCTAAGGAGACCCCTGTTTTTCACCCTTTAACCCTTCTACAGGGCGTCTGGACTTTGCTACAGGGAACTCCCTGACCTCATGCAAACAGCTGACATACAGGTGCGGTACCAGAGGAATAGACAGTTGGGGCGACATGTATGATTTATGGAGCTTAGATGCCGATTTTTAAGCGCATTAGAATAGTATAGAATGCCTGATTCCTGAACCTGTTCTACAGCGGGTGATAAATTAGGCGCATTCTAGTGCTAAGATGACACTTCAGACTCAGGTAAACCACTTTTAAGTGCTCTACATGTTCCAGCAGTAATGCTCCTGGAATTGCCATCCTGAAGCTATAAATATGTAGCTTTGTATGATTATAGTGCGCTCCGCCCCCCCCGCACGCCCCTCGAAATCAGGCGCATTACAAAGTGCCGCGGGCGCTGTGTAATGTGCCTGATACTGGTGTACGGGCGATGGAAACTATTGCCCCGTACATATATGTTGCCCAAGGCGTATTCAGGATACAAAAAGAAGGTCAGGACAGTTGAAGTACTTTAAGGCTATGTTCACACGGCTTATTTGCGGGGCGTAATTACGCCTGTGTACTGGGCGGAGCGGGGGCGGCACCGTCGCCGCCCATAGACTTTCATTACCCAGCGGCGCGTATACGCCGCTCGTAAATTACCTGTCACTTATTCTCCCCCGCGGCGATTCGCCGAGTAGGAGAGGAGTACGTAATCCATAATTCTCTATGAGAACTGTGGATTACCGTAATGACTGGGCCGTATTCCAGCCGTAATTCGTGCAGTACGGCGCGTAATTACGGACTGAAATACGTCCATTTTAAGCCGTGAGAACATAGCCTAATAGTCAGCTCAAAAGCAGAAGGTCAGTGCAGGCATCGGATAAGTGCAGAGGTCAGAAAGAAGCCGGAGGTCACAACTGAGAAACAGCGCACTGAAATTAGCTCAAAACATTAGCATGCACAGCAACAAACTGGCAGCGAGCCGAGGGGGAGATGCCCTTTAAGTAGCCACAGATAGCAGGACAAAGGCTAGAAAAGATAGGTGGTGCACGCTGGCCCTTTAAATCACCAAGGACCAATGTGCACGCACACTGTATGGAGAGCCAGCAAGATTGATGAGCGGGGACAGCAGAGGACCGGGGGACAGAGACGTCACATGAAGGTGCTACAAAATGTCTTGAGAGACAGCTTACCGTGTATGTCTGTTCCGGATATGCCAGTGCAAGGATTCCACTCCAAGCAAGGGGAAGGCCATGGGTTGCACCACTAGATAATGCAGCACATTGTATCCAGAGTCATGATGAATAATCCATAACATGAACAGCTATTTTTTAGGTGCCGAAAATGGGACTCAACTAGGATCATTGACTGTAATTTGGCTGCACTGTGTAGTAGGAGCTGAAAGGGACACTACCACATAGAAAAAATAACATATATACAATCAATATGTGACAATTACATAGATTTTTTTAATTGGGTGGTTGTTTTTTTATTTAGAATTTTTTAAAGTTACTCTACATATGGCTTGTGACTCTCACTTCCTTCTGTGAGCTCTGATAGCGGTAGTGAGAATTGCTTGACAGATCTCTTCCATGCCAACTATGGCCTGAGAGGTGTAAGTGTTATCACCGGGACCTGATAAGTGTGAATAAACTTCACCTCCTCCGATCCCAGTGCAGAAGAAAATGAACCCATTTTCCTTTCACCTAATGCTCTTATCATTGCCCTATGATCTAGTCTAATCTTACAGTATCTATCCCTGCCCAGAGAACAATAGCGTGATCATTATGTCATTACCTACTATTTGTAATGAGACAACATAGAGACAAGCCACATCTGCAGTAAAATGAAATTAGTCAACCCTGCCATTCAGGAGTTTTATCTCTTTACTATCACAGCTAGAAATGGACAAGATTTTAGAAGAATTTTCTAATTCCATAGAACTGCTGAAATAAAATAAAAATTGCCAAAAATTTGAAAAAAAAACAAAGCAAAATAGTTTCCCCTTTAGGGTAATCTGAAATCCACATGCACTTGAGGCTCGAGTCCATCTTTCATGCTTTACACTGCGGCTCTGCTTATTCAGATTGCAACAGCAGAAGGAAGAGTACTGGTTTCTATTATGCAGTATGTCACAAAAGTTAGTACACCCCTCACATTTTTGTAAATATGGTATTATATCTTTTCACTAGACAACACTGAAGATCTAAAACTGATACAATGTAAAGTAGTCAGTGCACAGCTTTTATAACAGTGTAAATTTGGTGCCCTCAAAATAACTCAATACAGCCATCAATGTCTAAACCGCTGGTAACAAAAGTGAGTAGACCCCTAAGTGAAAATGGAAAAATTTTGCCCAATTTGCCATTTTTCTTCCATGTGAATGAGGAGCAGGTGTGTTAAATTTGGTGTTATTAGTCTGACACTCTCTCATACCAGTCACTGGAAGTTCAGTATGGCCCATCATGACAAAGAACTGTCTGAGGAACTGAAAAAAAAAGAATTGTTGCTCTACATAAAGATGTCCGAGGCAGTAAGAAGATCGCCAACACCCAGACACTGAGCTGCAGCGCGGTGGCCAAGACCATACAGTGGTTTAACAAGATGAGTTCTATTCAGAACAGACCAGTGCAGGTGTTCAGCGTCCCATCCAGAGGTTGTCTTTTCAAAGTAAATGTACTGCCGGCTGTGGGAAGCTACAGTTCATTGAGGGAACCGTAAATGCCAACATGTACAGTGACATACTGAAGCAGAGCATGATCCCCTCCCTTCTGGGCCACAGGGCAGTATCCAACATGATAACGACCCCAAACACCTCCAAGACGACCACTGCCTTGCTAAAGAAAATGAGGGTAAAGGTGCTGGACTGGCCAAGCGTCTCCAGACCTAAACCCTATGGAGCATCTGTGGGGCCTCCTCAAACAGAAGGTGGAGGAGCACAAGGTCTCTAACATCCACCAGCTCCGTGATGTCGTCATGGAGGAGGGAAAAGGATTCCAGTGGCTGCAACCTGTGAAGTTCTAGTGACCTCCATGCCCAAGAGAGTTAAGGCAGTGCCGGAAAATAATGGCTGCCACACAAAATATTGACACTTTGGGCACAATTTAGAGGTGTACTCACTTAGGGGTGTCCTCACTTGTTGCCAGCGGTTTAGACATTGATGGCTGCGTGTTGAGTTATTTTGAGGACACCAAATTTACCCTGTTATACAAGCCGTGCACTGACTATTTTACCTTGTATCAAAGTGTCAGATCTTCAGTGTTGTCCCATGAAAAGATATAATACAATATTTACAAATATGTGAGGGGTGTCCTTACTTTTGTGGACACTGTATAAAAGAAACCAGTACTCTTCCTTGTGCTGTTGTAAACAATCTGGATAAGCAGAGCTGTAGGTAAGGGTATGTTCACACGATGTACTGCGGCGCGTACAGTACATCGTGTGTTTCGGGAGCTCGTGCTGATCAGCGCGTACTCCCACGGCGCGGGTGGGCTGGGAGCCCGCCGGTCCCATTGACATTCATTACTTGCGGCGGGTATTCGGTGCAAGTAATTGACATGTCACTTATATCCCCGGGCGTACAATACGATCGTATTGTATGAGCCGGGAGAGGAGGCGCAATCCATAGTCCTCTAGTCCGAAATTACATTGTGTGAACATAGCCTAACCTCTTAAGCCGAACGCCTGAAAAGCAGTTAATGACCAGAACATTTTTTTTAGTTTTTGCCTCCTTGCGTTTCAACAGTTGTAACTTTTTTTATTTTTTCAATGACGCAGTTATATGAGGCCTCGTTTTATTCGAGACAAGTTGTACTTTATGGGGGAATAGTTTAAGTTCACTTATAAATAATTGCAGTGTTTTTTTTTATTTTTTATTTTTTTTAATTTTTGGGTAATTTTTTTTTTTTTTTTTTTTTTTACACCATTCACATTTCACACTTAATAACTTGTTAGATTAATTCTACAGGTTATTACGCTCATGTGGATACCTAATATGTGTAGGTTTTTTTGGTGTGTGTAATTTATGCACAATTATTTTTTACTAAATATTTATTTTTATTTTATTTATTTATTTTTTTATTCTTTTTTCTTACACTTTTTCTGTTGTTTTTTTTTTACTTTTTTTTTTGACTCCCATGAAGGGAGAACAGTTTTACATTTTTTTTTTTTTACACTTAGATTAGAATGTATTAGCAAATATGAATATGCTAATACATTACTGTGTCAGTCTGACACAGGCAGTGATCAGGACAGCACACAGTGTGTCCAGGTCACTGGCTTCATACACAGACAGCCCTGGGGCTACTCTAGGTCCCCAGAGCGACTGTTGCAGCCGCTCCCCAAGCTCTGTCGGGTTACCAGGCGTTCTGATCACCCGGTAGAGCAAGGGAAACCCTTTGACTGCGCTGCGGTGACACACCGCCACAATCAAAGGGTTAAAGCACCGGGGTGCGGAGGTTTCCTCCGCTTTCCGGTGCTCGCAGGAGATGCTCTGGTATCAGGACTGTGTAGTACAGCCTCGACCCCAGAGCAATTGCGGCGCCGGGCGGCGCAAACTTCGTTGTCTGCAGCGACGTCTAAAGACGTCGCTGCAGACGAACGACCCGCACCGGCCGCCGTCAAAAGACGATGCACGGTCGTTAATGAGCTAAAGCATGAAAGATTGACCTGAGCCACTTTTGTGAGATACTGTATGAGGAATGATCAAAAACAGCTACACCCTACTAACTGTGAAGAGAACAGAAAATTATCAGGTAACTTTTGGAAACAGACTTAGGCTATGTTCACACGGGGTAATTTCGGCACGCATTTCGTGTCGTATTTGCGCTCTAATACGAGCGAGATGCGCGCCGAAATTACGGTACTCCATCGTTCTCATAGAGAACTATGGATGACGCCTCCTCTCCCTGCTCGTACAATACGATCGTATTGTACGCGCGGGGAGATAAGTGACATGTCAATTACTTGCAGCAAATACGCGCCGCGAGTAATGACTGTCAATGGGGCCAGCGGGCTGCAGGACCCCCCGCGCCGTGGGAGTGTGCGCGTATCAGCGCGACTCCCGAACACCCGGCGTAATTCCGGGCCGTAATGTACACCCCGCAATTATGCCTTGTGAACACAGCCTTAGGAAAATTATCGGCAATAAGAAATACTCCTGGAGATCTGCTTTAAGAGGGTTCTTCCTACCTCCCAATTGTAAATGAGCTCTGGGCATAATGATGGAAAAGTTGTTCTATTGTATTTAAACTATTTCCTTTAATACTTTGCATACAGCAGAAAAACACTTAAAAAATTCTCATAAAACAATGGATGTGCCACCGTGCAATTGTTCTGCAAACAAGAAGAGGACAAATTCTAGGAATCACTCAGAGGAAGAACAGGAGGTGGTGTCTGCCCCAACCACTCATTTATATATATATTTATATATTTATATAAAGTCTGTGTTTAAAATTTAAAAGGAACCAATTTTGCAAAAGCTCGTTTTGTGTCTGCAGCTTCTATGCAGATTGATGCACGGCCATAGTTACAGACCACAACACTGACCCCCTGCAGTTTGACCCTCAGCCACACTCTATCCCATCAGTCTTCTATATCCTGACCTTATCTATTGTATACCAGAAAAAAGGAAGGGAAAAGATGGAAGAGAGAAATACAGTGTCTGATCACACTACAGAGGCTTATATGGAAAACACATGGTTTAGGTATAGGAGCTATAGATTTTGAATTAAGATCTTTGGTTTATTTTTTTAAAATTTTAGATCTATTGGGACAGATGTTTCCAAACTTCTATGGCCCGTCGCCTCTTTTTCAGAAAAAAATTACTCCCCTGGAAATCTACCTTATTTAAACTAGTGTTTCCAGTATATGCCATCAAAGTGTGATAGGTGCAGACCCCACCTTTGGGGCCCGCATCCATCTTGGGGACAGAATGGTCATCTCAGAATGGAGAGCCGGTTGCACTTGCACATGACTCTCCATTCTGTTTTATTGGAGTTCCCACTACAGAGGAGTGCTGTGTTCTCTCCATTCTGTTCTATGAGAGTTCCCAGTACAGGGGAGTGCTGTGTTCTCCATTCTGTTCTATGGGAGTTCCCAGTACAGGGGAGCGCTGTGTTCTCCATTCTGTTCTATGGAGTTCTCAGTACAGGGAGTGCTGTGTTCTCCATTTTGTTCTATGGGAGTTCCCAGTACAGGGAAGCGCTGTGTTCTCCATTCTGTTATATGGGAGTTCCCAGTACCGGGGAGCGCTGTGCTCTCCATTCTGTTCTTTGAGAGTTCCCAGTACAGGGGAGGGCTGTGTTCTCTCCATTCTGTTCTATGGGAGTTCTCAGTACAGGGGAGGGCTGTGTTCTCTCCATTCTGTTCTAGGGGAGTTTCCAGTACAGGAGAGCACTGTGTTCTCCATTCTGTTCTTTGGGAGTTCCCAGTACAGGGGAGCGCTGGGTTCTCCATTCTGTTCTATGGGAGTTCTCAGTACAGGGGAGTACTGTGTTCTCCATTCTGTTCTATGGGAGTTCCCATTACAGGGGAGCGCTGTGTTCTCCATTCTGTTCTATGGGAGCTCCCAGTACAGGGGAGCATTGTGTTCACTCCATCCTGTTTTATGGGAGTTCCTAGTACAGGGGAGCACTGTGTTCTCCATTCAGTTCTATGGGAGTTCCTAGTACAGGGGAACGCTGTGTTCTCCATTCAGTTCTATGGGAGTTCCCAGTACAGGGGAGCGCTGTGTTCTCCATTCTGTTCTATGGGAGCTCCCAGTACAGGGGATCGGTGTTCTCCATTCTGTTCTATGGGAGTTCCCAGTACACGGGAGAGCTGTGTTTTCCATTCTGTTCTATGGGAGTTCCCAGTACACGGGAGCGCTGTGTTCTCCATTCTGTTCTATGGGAGTTCCCAGTACATGGGAGCGCTGTGTTCTCCATTCTGTTCTATGGGAGTATCCAGTGTAGGGGAGCACTGTGTTCTCTACATTCTGTTCTATGGGAGTTCCCAGTACAGGGGAGCGCTCTGTTCTCCATTCTGTTCTATGGGAGTTCCCAGTACAGGGGAGCGCTCTGTTCTCCATTCTGTTCTATGGGAGTTCCCAGTGTAGGGGAGCGCTGTGTTCTCTCCATTTTGTTCTATGGGAGTTCCCAGTACACGGGAGCGCTGTGTTCTCCATTCTGTTCTATGGGAGTTCCCAGTGTAGGGGAGCGCTGTGTTCGGAATGCAGAGAACAGACTGAAAGATGCAGTGACAGAGGCTACTACCCCCCCAGGGGGTAGTGCAGCCCACTTTGGTGAGCTCTGCATTGGGAAAATAAAAGAAACTTGGATACAAGAAAGAATGACCCTCTTACTGACACCTATAAGCTTGTTCTCTATGTGGTAGGCACCCAGTAGTTTATAATCATTCCGTCCTTCCTGGCGAGCACAACCTGATGGTGGGCTTGTGCACATACACAGAAGCCAGTCTGTACAAGCAGAGCTGCAGTATGATAAAAGTGGTGGGAAGAAGCTTGAGACAGGATGAGGGGGTCAGATTTTAATAGATAATGCAGAAGAGTCGTCACTGAGCCTAATGGACTTATTCAAGAAGATGTGTCAGGTAGGCATCACCCATAGGCACCGGCTTTATGTCTGATCTCAGATAGAGTCTGATTTGGAAATGGCACTAATTATTCATGACGGCCAAATTCATACAGATTATCCTGTGCGGCTGACAGAAGTGCAACTTCCTGCTCATGCAAAACCATGTCATGTCCTCTATGTGCCATCTTCTAATTACAAGTAATTAGTTCAATGTGTTCGCTGTTGTTCTGTTTCTATTCCTTGTAAGCTGCTGTGTGAATTGGTTCAGGAATGTTTTCCTGGCTCCCACACCTCCTGTCAACCACTTGCGGCTGCCTAGATATTGGCGGCCATTTTATACTGATAGGCAGCCTGGGGAATGCTATTCTGTCCGGACAACGACTTCCTCCCCAAGTGGCGGCTTGTATTGAAAACTACCACCAACACTTTAGGAACACTACTGGGCATTTTTAAGTAACACCTGCCCGGATTGGGAGCAGAATATAAAGGGGCAGAGGCGAACCTACTATAAAGAAGGACTATGCCACAGTCCCAGGGCTAGTAGTCAAAGAGGATCCAGCCATTCACTGAGTCATGGGGGAGAATAAGCTGAGATTGATGTTTGCCAGTCTAAGGCTGAGTTCACACTGCTCTGTGATCCTATTCGGGATCTTCGTTGCAGGTATTATTGAAAAAATACTGGCTGTAATACTACAGCCCGGTGATGTGAACAGCTTCAGTCTTTCAATGTCTATTTCGACAGCACATCATTGGGAAGGGAGTCTCTCCATCCACACTCTGGGCCACATGTATGAACCTGTTTAGGTCTAAAACTCACTTTTTTGCCCATAGTAACCTGTGGGCAAAAGAGTGAGTTTTAGACCTAAACAGGTTCATACATGTGGCCCTCTGTGTCCATGTGTCCTCGTATTCAAATTGGCTCCAAAGTGTGTAGACTAAACGGTTTCCACCAAGAGTCGGGTACCACAGTCTTCAATCTTCTGACATGTACTCCGGCGGCACACCAGTGGGACAGGATTTCCTACACTCACCGGCCCTTTATTTGGTAACCATGCTAGTAACGGGTTTTGGGCCCCCCTTTTGCCTTCAGAACTGCCTCAATTCTTCGTGGCTATAATTCCACAAGGTGTTTGAAAAAATGCTCAATTGGGACCAAAGGGCCCCAAAGAGTGGCCAAGAAAAATTCCCCACACCATGCACCACCACCCCCAGCCTAACCGTTGATACAGGCAGGATGGTCCATGCTTTTTAGTTGTTGGACGCCAAATGCTGACCCTACCATCCGAATGTGCACAGAACAGACTCATCAGACCCGGGAACGTTTTTTCCCAAACTTTCTGTCCAATTTCGATGAGCTTGGGCAAATTGGAGCCTCAGTTTCCTGTTCTTAGCTGAAAGGAGTGGCACCCGGTGTGGTCTTTCTGCTGCTGTAGCCCATCTGCCTCAAAGTTGGCCGTACTGTGCGTTCAGAGCTGCTCTTCTGCTACCCTTGGTTGAAAACGGGTGGCAAATTTTGATTTCACTGTTGCCTTTCTATCAGCTCGAACCAGTCTGCCTTTTCTTCTTTGACCTCTGGCATAAAACAAGGCATTTCCGCCCACAGGACTGCCGCTCACGGGGATGTTTTTTTCTTTTTTCGGACCATTCTCTGTAAACCTTAGAGATGGTTGTGCGTGAAAATCCCAGGAGATCAGCAGCTTCTAAAAATACTCAACCAGCCCTTCTGGCACCAACAACCATGCCACGTTCAAAGGAACTCAAAATCACCTTTCTTCCCCATACTGATGCTCGGTTTGAAACTGCAGGAGATTGTCTTGACCATGTCTACATGCCTAAATGCACTGAGTTGCCACCATGTGATTGGCTGATTATAAATTAAGTGTTAACGAGCAGTTGGACAGGTGTACCTAATAAAGTGGCCGGTGAGTGTATCTCTTTATTCACTCTCTATCCATGTGTCCTCATACTCCAATTGGTTCCACAGTGCGTAGACTAAGCGGTGTCCACCAAGAGTCGGGTACCACAGTCTTCAATCTTCTGACATGCACTTCGGCGGCACACCAGTGGGACAGGAGTCTACCTATTCATCCACACTCTATCTCCATGTGACCTCATACTCCAATTGGCTCCACAGTGCGTAGACTAAGCTGTGTCCACCAAGAGTCGGGTGCTACAGTCTTCAATCTTCTGACATGCACTTCGGCGGCACGCCACTGGGACGAGAGTCTATCTATTCTTTCATAATCTATATCCACATGTCCTCATACTGAAATTAGCTCCACAGTACATAGACTAAGCAGTGTCCACCAGGAGCCGAGTGGTACAGCCTTCAATCTTACGACATGTTCTCCAGCGGCACACCAGTGGGATCAGAGTCTACCTCTTTATTCACTCTGTATGCACATGTCCTCATACTACAATTGGTTCCACAGTGCACAGACTAAACGGTGTCCACCGAGAGCCAGGTGCTACAGTCTTAAATCTACTGACATGGCGGCACGCCAGTGGGACAGACGTCTACCTCTTCAACCACACTCTCTATCCATGTGTCTTCATACTCCAATTGGCTCCACAGTGCGTAGACTAAGCGGTGTCCACCAGGAGCCAGGTGCTATAGTCTTCAATCTTCCAACATGTACTCCGGCGGCACGCCAGTGGAACGGGAGTCTCTCTCTTTATCCACACTCTGTATGCACGTGTCCTCATACTACAATTGGTTCCTCAGTGCGTAGACTAAGCTGTGTCCACTGGGAGCCGGGTGCTACAGTCTTCAATCTTCCAACATGTACTTCGACGGCACGCCAGTGGGACTGGACTCTCTCTCTTTATTCATGCTCAGTATCCATGTGTCATCAAACTACAATTGTATCCACAGTGATATCTCATACATAACTTTGACTTGGAACTATTTAGCATATGCTTAGTTCTGCTAATTCTTGTCATTTAACTGCATTGTTCCTGTTTTGCTCCTGGTGGTCGGACAATCTTTTTCTTCTTGTTACTACAAATGACAACATGTTCTCTCATTCCCTAATAGCTCAATGTGTTGATAGGCTGATTCCCAAGAGAAAGGTCACTGGTTCAAATCGAGGAGCAGCCACAAAGAAAATTTCCCTAGAACAGAAACACAGCATCATCCAGCTCATCGATAGCGTCTCTCTATCAAGGTGAGACCATGACAGCGGGAAGAGTCGTCCATTCCAAAGCCAAGAGATGGACGTCCAGGAAAAATATCAGATTCAACAAGTCGCTCATCACAAGGTCGATCAGTTCTGACGCAGCAGACACAGCAGTGGAGGCGGCTCGTAGGCTTCGGAAGAGTGAGATCAGACGTCCATGCAAGCCCCGGGCAACACGTATTACACAGGTCCGGAATGATGGCCCGAAAAAAGGGGAAGAATCTCGTCATAAGAAGCTTTGGCTCAAGTTTACAAAAAAGTAAGAAAAATAGAAGATTGGAAACTGGTGATTTGGAGCGATGAGGTGAAAGTCAATAGACCGGGCTCTGATGGGGGCAAATGGGGCTAGAAAAATTTAAGGAAAAGGGGGCGAATAAAATCAAGAAATTGAGGGAATTGTCAAGTTCGGTGGAGGAAGCCTGATGATATCGGGATGTTTCACAACCAAAGACGTTGGATACTTGACCAGGAATGATGGTGACCTCAATGCGGAGCTATATGTGTCCTACAAGATGAGTTACTTCATGCACTCGAGTACTATGGGTATGAAAAGAACGACATAGTGTCCAGCAGGACAACGACCCAAAGCAGACGTCAAGGTTGGCGAAGGAAGGGTTCAATGACAATGAGGTAGAGATGCTGTATTGGCCTCCACAGTCCTCCGACCTCAACCCAATCCAACACTTGTGGGTAGACTTGAATGAAAAGCTGTGTTCATACCCAAGTCCAGTCTGCACCAACATTGGCAACGTGTAGAAAAGACCTGGGATCAGATTTCTGTCAAGACCTGCTTGAATCTGATTGAGAGCTCAGAAGGATTCAGGCAGAGCTGAAAGCCAAAGGGGGATTCACCAAATACTAACAAAATAATAAAAAATTACATTTTGATTTTTAGGATCAAAACAGTAACAATGCAGTTACAGGAAAGAATCTGCAGAACTAAGCAGGTGCTAAATACTTGCAAGTCAAATTTATGTATAAGATATGTAACATGACTGTCTATAAAATGAAGGTAGCCTCATGTGCAAAGCTGTAGTGGATGGTGAGAGATGGAGCCTGAATGTCAAAAGATCAAAACATTGTTACCCTTTTGCTTGTCAGTGTCTGTTCTACCTAAATAGCTTGATTATTGTATCATAAGGTGATAAACAGCCTGATAGGACCATTTTACTACAGTAAAGTTATCACTTAAACATGTGTCATGTATGAGGGAGTTGGAGTCAAAGTTATTAGAAATTGAGGAGTCGGAGTTGGACCTTTGGCTCACTGACTCCACAGCCCTGGTTTAAATATCTCGATTTTTGACTTTCTCAAATGTTGGCAAATATACATAAGTTGTCACCTAACTTTTCTTAAAACATATCGTGAAGCAATGGCTGCATTGAATCTCCAATAATAGGATATCAGAGAAGAATATAGTGGATTATGCGCTATATACCTGTGTTTTTGGTCAAATACTTCTAGATATTTTATAAGCTATGTATAATATATAATTCTATCTTCATAGTGTGCGGTGCACATTGCAGTTTTATCTACATTATCATAGTAGGGTTTTTCCGTCTTGTGATAACAGTGATTGATTGAGTCGTGAGAACTGCATTTTGTTTTTTATCTCTTCTGTTTCCTTCTGTGCTTATCAGTTGGATTTGTGCTTTCTGTCCTGTTAATAGATACTGCCAGTCTACAATGCGCACGACAGCTCTGCTACATCAGTGGGGCAGATTTATCAAAAAAGTGTCGGACATCAACTGAACATTGACTCTCACAACCAATCAGTGCACAGATTTAATTTCTTACACCTACCTAGTAAAATGAAAGCTGCCTTGTGATTGGTTGCTATGGGCAACAAAGACAATTTTTTTTACACAGTTTTAGTAAATTTGTCCCAGTTGTATTTCACAGCTCTGTTAAATGCACTGTACTGTACTGCTCTAGTGCACTGCAATATACAGCTCTGCTAAATGTTCTGCACTATACAGCTCTGCTAAATGCACTGCAATATGCAGCTCTGCTAATTGTTCTGCACTATACAGCTCTGCTAAATGCACTGCAATATACAGCTCTGCTAAAAGCACTGTACTGTACAGCTCTAGTGCACTGCAATATACAGCTCTGCTAAATGTTCTGCACTATACAGCTCTGCTAAATGCACTGCAATATACAGCTCTGCTAAATGCACTGCAATATACAGCTCTGCTAAACGCACTGTACTCTACAGCTCTGCTAAATGCACTGCACTATTTAACTCTGCTAAATACACTGTACTCTACAGCTCTCGTGCATTGCACTATACAACCCTGCTGAAGGCACAGAACAGAACAGCTCTGCTAAATGTACTGCACTGTACAGCTCTGCTAAATGCATTGTACTATACAGCTCTGCTAAATGAAATAAACAATAAAGCACTACAAAATGCATTGTACTGTACAGCTCTTCTAAATGCACTACACTATGTAACTGCTAAATGCACTGCACTATACAGCTCTGCTACATGATTATTACTGATGTTGCGCTGATGGAGGGAGAAGCTATACAGGGCACCCTTCACTTTTTCTTCTTGACTCCCTTTAACTTAAATGGCAGGTAAAGCTCCCGACATATAGCTTTTACTAAACAGAGGCTATGACCGATGCTAAATCACGGCATCCATCTTTTAAAGATTCCATAGACTATATGGGAGCGCTATATTGGGGGTTTGTCAATAGCTTTTTATGACATATCCGTCACCCTCAGGCTATAATGGAATCCACTGAACAGAGACATCATGAAAACCCATTGAAAATCTCCCGAGTAGTGTTTTGCTCGAATCTGTTTCACCCACTCTGTAAGGGGGAGTTCACATGACGGGTTTGGACACTGATTCTGGTTGAGTATTATTGGCACCTAATATCCACGCCTACAAAGAAATTACATGTCAATTATTTGGCGCGTGTTACATGCTGATAATAATGCAGCGTAGGAGGCAGAAATCCGCTGTGGGTGCTTTTCTGGCACTAACAGTGTCCAAACCTAATTTTTTTATCACGCTGACCCATAGGCTATAATGGCATCCACGAACAGATACAACATGAAAACCTATTAAAAATCTTCCAGGAAGTATTGCCGGAATCTGAGCATCTTTGTTCCGACATCAGTATAGCCAAACTTGTGAAAGAATTCGGGTTCGGGACATCTCAAACCCAAATACTTTCACTCTGACCCTAATGCTAAACCTAGCCCTGATCTCGTCTCTAACAATAATGCTAAGCCTATATTAGGGTCTTGGTTTCATTGGTTCAAAACTGATTCATCTTTCCGTTCCCCAACGCTTCCAGTCCTGTGGCAGTGTTGGGGCTAGTTTACTGTACTTCCATCCGACATTACTTATAGCCCAATACCACATTGGGTTTACCTATATGACGTTGGACCACAATTGATATGAGACAGAAATGAATTTGGAGCAACAGCACCCTGGGATCTGAAGTACCTGAAGGGGAAGCCAGCAGTGTAAGGTCAGTAACGCCAAGTTTCTTACACTTGTAGTAGCCATTACTATGGCTGTGATACAGCTAGGTATGGGCTGGCTTCCTTGGAATGGCCACAGCGTTGGGTGGGTGGCTGTTCCCACATTCCAGGACAGGCTTTTGTGGCAGGTCTTTGGAGGCCTATTAGAGCCTGGGTAATTCAGACACAAAGGAGGTGTAGTTCACTACCATAGTGTTCAGCTGAAGCAGAGCTGAGCTGAAGAAAAAGTTCTGTCACCCCTGGACTTGAGGGAAGCCTACATACCAGTGGTAATTGGTGAGAGTCATATACCAGTGGTGTCTGGATTAAAGTGTGCTGTGGTGGTGCTGAGTAGTATATCACGGATAGAGAGGCTCTCTACAAGTGTTGACTTAGTGGCTATACAGACTAGGGTTTATATTGGTGCCTGCATGCTTTATGTGAAGATTGAAGTATAAAGCTGGCTGAAGCCAGATTGAAGATAAACCGTGTGGTCTGTGTGATGTATTTACTGGATGCCAATTCTGTATTACCAAAAGACGCCGATGTAAATAAATATAAATATACTATATATATATATATATTATAATATATATATATATATATATATACATACATACATTACACTCACGGCCACTTTATTAGATACACCTGTCCAACTGCTCGTTAACACTTAATTTCTAATCAGCCAATCACAATGGCGGCAACTCAGTGCATTTAGGCATGTAGACATGGTCAAGACAATCTCCTGCAGTTCAAACGAGCATCAGTATGGGGAAGAAAGGTGATTTGAGTGCCTTTGAACGTGGCATGGTTGTTGGTGCCAGAAGGGCTGGTCTGAGTATTCAGAAACTGCTGATCTCCTGGGATTTTCACGCACAACCATCTCTAGGGTTTACAGAGAATGGTCCGAAAAAGAAAAAACATCCAGTGAGCGGCAGTCCTGTGGGAGGAAATGCCTTGTTGATGCCAGAGGTCAAAGGAGAATGGGCAGACTGGTTCGAGCTGATAGAAAGGCAACAGGGACTCAAATAGCCACCCGTTACAAGCAAGGTAGGCAGAAGAGCATCTCTGAACGCACAGTACGGCGAACTTTGAGGCAGATGGGCTACAGCAGCAGAAGACCACAACGCGGTGCCACTCCTTTCAGCTAAGAACAGGAAACTGAGGCTCCAATTTGCCCAAGCTCATCGAAATTGGACAATAGAAGATTGGAAAAATGTTGCCTGGTCTGATGAGTCTCGATTTCTGCTGCGACATTCGGATGGTAGGGTCAGAATTTGGCGTCAACTTCATGACAGCATGGATCCATCCTGCTTGTATCAACGGTTCAGGCTGGTGGTGGTGGTGTCATGGTGTGGGGAATATTTTCTTGCACTCTTTGGGCCCCTTGGTACCAATTGAGCATCGTTGCAACACCTTGTGGAATCTATGCCACGAAGAATTGAGGCAGTTCTGAAGGCAAAAGGGGGTCCAACCCGTTACTAGCATGGTGTACCTAATAAAGTGGCCGGTGAGTGTATATATATATTTATTTATTTATTTATTTATATATATTGTGGCAGAGCGAGCATAGGTGGTCGCATGGTACTGCCACTAGGTGGCGTACATCAAGAGAACTGGTAGAAACGTGCCACCGAGGGCCTGGTCTCGGTGGGGGAAGCCAGGTATTGTCGGTCAGCAACATTAGGTTGCTGACCCTTGTACGTTGGGCTGGCTTTCCCGGGACAGCTGCAGATGGGTGGGTGGCTGTTCCCACATTCCAGGTCCCTGTGTTCCAGCCCAGGTATTGGGTAGGTCTCTGGAGATCGGGGGCGTGGTCTGCTAGCTGGCAGTGCAGCAGAGAGGCTGGAGAGGGGCTCTGGCCCCCCGGAGGCTTGAGGGAAGCTGATACCGTACTGGAGAGTACAGTGTGTTCGGTGCTGGACGTTAGGTCCAGACTACCGATAGACAGGGTCTGTTTCACGTTTCAGTTAGTGGCCAGACCGCCTAGGTTTTGATTTATGTGCCTGTTTTTTCTGTAACCTGCTTGCCCAATAAAACTGGTTGAGGCCAGTGAAACCAAAGCCTGTAGTCAGAGTGCCTTATGTTGGATGTGCCAATACCGATCTATAAAAGACGGCGATCCTGTGAGTAATGACCCCCTAACCTTGTCCAAGATGGGGGCCAAACTATATATATATATATATATATATATATATATATATTGTAAGAGGGCACAAGGTGCCATCGTGGATGGACGGTATGTGTCGCCGATGTCCCTGGCATCGGTGAAGTAAAAGCCAAAAGCCTGCCATTCCCACACTCCAGGTCCAGGCTTTACCAGGCCTGTAAGAGCCTGGAGCTAGTGAGAGACAGGGTGTGGTTCCAAGACTGAGGTGTGTGTCAGTCTGTAGAGGAATGAGCTCTGTGCTGGAGGTGTTTAGCGTGCTCTGTCATTTTCAAGGAGGATTGTATCCACTACCAAAGCATCCAACGGGTGAGACCGCCAAGCACTGGCGGAGGACTCATATGCAACTGTTTTAAAGCTGAAGTAAGCTGCTGTTTTGTGTTGATACCCTTGGGCAAGATTTACCTCCTGTGGATGTTTGGTTAAAAATAAACCACGTGTGTTATTCCTGAGCCTTGGCCTACCAGTCTGCTTTATCTGGGACTACCATTTGAGCTACCGCCTACAATATATATACATTTTTTTTTCTTTTCTTTCTCTTATTGGTTTTGTCCTACCTCAAATACAAGGGCCTATAGAATAAACCAAGAAAATTCAATTTATTATTAGCACCACATTGTGCTAAAATATGATTAAATAGGATTTGCTGTTTATCTTTTCATTCCCCTCCACTCTTTGAAAAAAATAATAATAATTTTTTCCCAGTGCCCCCAAAATAACCAATAAAAACTGCAAGTCTTCCTGCAAAAATACATATGCTCATATTGCTAGAAAGATAGAAAACAGAAAAAAGTTATGATTCTCAGGATGGGGCTACACAAAACTTTTTTTTTTCCCTTTAAAAAAAGTTTTTTACTATGTGAAAGTGCTAAAATGTATAGCAAACCCTGTGTATATTCAGTATTGCTGCAATCGTACTGAGCCATAGCTGAATGCTAACAAAAATCAGCCTTTGGCTGCTGGTCCCAGGAGACTGACCCCCAGGTTCCCATGTTAAATGTGTTATTTGTGATAGGACAACCCTTTTCAGTGCAGTCAGCGGACAGGACGGTGTTGGCTGTGCTGGCTCATCTCTGTAGGTGACGGGTCGGGCGGGTTTTTCTGGGCTGGGCTGTAGAGACATTTCCACCTGAGGCTCGCGGCCCACGGCCTGTCGCTCATAGCAGCACCTCAGCCATTTCCTTCCCTCTGGGTCCTGTTCTGATGGGTGGCAGACGGGGAGATGTTTCTTATCGGCCGCACTTGTCGCTCTCTCTTCTCGCTGACATTTCCTTGTTTGCAGTTCTTGAATATTTTACAGAATGATTATTCTGATGTCTTATTTTAAATATCACTTTAATCTTTGTTGCTTAAAAAAAGTAAACATTTTCCTACAATATCTGAGAAGTCAAAACTGCAATTGTTTTTAGGACTGAAAACTTCCTTGTAAAGCATTTCCCCCCAAAATCTAAAAAACACCCCGTAAATTTTTAAGATTTTTGTTCCATTTTGTCAGTTTTGGAGGGGGGGTGATCCACTCGATGCAAACAACATACGTAAGCAGAGCCTTCCTGACAGCGTTATGGGCTCCGGGTTTAGAAAGCAGGGGGCCCTGCCAAATATGAAATCACCGGGCCATCCCATAGCCTGCCAAAAATGACAAAAACCCTAACCAACCCCCAAGCACCC
Organism: Phyllomedusa bahiana; assembly: GCA_025379985.1. NCBI lineage: Eukaryota > Metazoa > Chordata > Amphibia > Anura > Hylidae > Phyllomedusa > Phyllomedusa bahiana. The sequence continues at coordinate 5,795 of JAODAL010048443.1, read as the reverse complement.
CCAATTATAAAGCCAAAATACCACCTGATGTTTTGCAGGCACCTCAACCCCCAAAGAGTAATTGGCCCCCTGCTAAGGGTTTTGAATGTTTGACACCAAAAACCCCTAAGCAGGTATCTAGGGCAGATATCCTGGATTCCAGGGACATAAATCCCGATTAACCCCCAATGTTGTGGGCCCCAAGAACGTTTTGGTTCCAATTTGGAAAAAATGGTGTAGGCAGACGCCAATCGCCATTCACATGCGTGGCCCCTTTTTTAAATTCTGATGGGATATCGTAAAAATGTATCCAGATTGATACTACAAACAACAGAATTAAAGGAAAATGATCCCCTTGGAGTGGTTTTTGTCTACTAAGGCAAACACAGCCCAATTGGGTTTTCATTGCCCTTTTTAAAAGCGAACATTTCGTATTGTAGGGCAAAAAAGTGCCTATCATACGTTAAAAATTAGGATTACTTTCCCCCTATCTTGGCGCTTTTTGTGCCCTGCCGACCCATCTGTCGGCATACATTTTTATGGTATCCCAACGGATGCCGCAAACTGGGGCTGAAGATGCTATGTGAATGTTGCCCTTCAGTGCCCCTGTGTTTTGATGCCCTCTAATAAATTGCTATTGTAAATATGTGTGCCCCTGCTGTTTTATTACTAAGCTGTTTTTTATATCATTATTTGCTATCTTATGTTGTGTTATTATACAAGTGAATAACCCGTATAATTAGGTTCTTAGGAATTCAATCTTTTTTTTTTAGCCTATTACTAATTGTGTCCAAAAAAAGTTATCACATTTATAAATACATTTAATATATAATTAATCCGTGTACGCACGGACGCAGCTAGAAAGCGGGGAGTGATCCAAAAGGGCCGGTGGGTTTTTGTCCGGTATCTGGAGCCGACTGATCCCCCACTGGGGGAGGGACCATAGAGCCAACCCAACCCCCAATGGCCCCAAAGCTGTGGGGGTCCATAGACCCAAACCCCACCATCCAGGGCCCCAAGCTGGGGGAGGGCCCCATGAGCCAAACCCCCCTCCAGGGGCTTCACAGCTGGGAGGGGTCTATAGGGGCCACCCACTATCCGGGGGCTCCACAGCTGTGGAGGGTCCATAGACCAACTCCCCACCAGGGGGCTCCCACACTGTGGAGGGCCCAAAAGAGAAACACCCCCAAACCCCAGGGGGCTCACACAGTGCTGGAGGGTCCAAAGAACCCCACTCCCACCCAGGGGTCCCCCCAGTGCGGGGGGGCCATAGAGCCAACACCCTATCCAGGGCTCCACAGTGCGGGAGGGTCCATAGACCAACCCCCACATCCAGGGGCCCCACAGCGTGGGGGCCCATGGGCCCAAACGCCCCCATCCAGGGGCTCCCACAGTCTGGGGGCCATAGAGCCAACACCCCACCAGGGGCTCCACAGGCTGGAGGGTAGAGCCAAAACCGCAATCCGGGCTCCCACACTGCTGGGGGGGTCCAAACCCAAAACACCGCCATCCGGGGGCCCCACAGCTCGGAGGGCCCATAAGCCAACACCCCCATCGGGGGGCCTAAACGTGCGGGAGGGTCCATAGACCAACACCAAACCCCCGGGGGTCAACAGCTGCTGGGGTCCATAGAGAAACACCAAAAAAGGGGGCTCCCAGTATGGGGGTCCATAAAACCAACACCCCCCAACCCGGGGGCTCCACAGTGCTGGAGGGTCCATGAGTAACCCCAACCACCCGGGGGCTCAAACAGTGGGGAGAGCCCTAGACCCAACACCACCATAGGGGGCTCCAAGTGCGGGAGGGGCATAGAACAAACCCCACCACCGGGGGGCTCCCACAGCTGTGGAGGGTCCATGAACCAAACCACCACCCCCGGGGCCCACGCTGCAGGGTCAATAGACCCAAAACCCCCACCATCCAGGGGCTCCCACCTGCTGGGGGTCAATGAACCAACACCACCATATGGCTCCCACGCGCGGGAGGGTCCATAAAAACCCCCACCCCAAAACCCCGGGGGCTCCCAGTGCTGGGGGGCCCATAAAAAAACCCCACCACCCAAAAGGGCCCTCAAAAAACGGCGGGGGGTCCTAGATACAAACCACCATCGGGGGCTCCCACGCTGCTGGAAGGTCATAAAACCAACCCCCATCCAGGGGTCCAACGGCTGCTGGGGGGTCCATAGCCAACAGCACCATCCGGGACCCCCACAAATGCTGGAGGGTTATAGAGGCAACACCCCCCAAAGGGTCCACAGGCTGGGGGTCATAGCCAACCCCACCATCCAGAGGCTCCCACGCTGCTGGGGGGCCCATGAACCCAACACCCCCATCAGGGGAAAAAAAAGCTGGGGGGGTTCCATAGACCCAAAACACCACCATCAGGGGCTCAAAAGCTGCTGGGGGTCCATAGAGCCAACACACCATCCGGGGCTCCACAGCGTGGGGGTCCATGGCCCAACACCCCCACCGGGGCCTCCTCAGCTGCTGGGGGTCCTTAAAACCCAAACACCATCACCCAGGGGCTCCCAGTGTGGGGGGGGTCCAATTGGCCAACACCCCCTTGGGGCTAAACACTGCTGGAGGTCCCAAGATGCAACACCATAGGGGCCCCCACGCTCTGGAAGGCCTAGAACCAACACCACCACCCCAGGGGTCCAACAGCTTGGAGGGTCCAATAGCCAAACACCATCCGGGGGCTCCACAACTAGGGGGTCTTGAGGCCAACCACCCAATGGTCCACGCTGCGGGAGGGTCCATAGAGCCAAAACCACCATCCAGTGGCCCCCACAGCTGTGGGGGCCCATAAAACCAACACCCCAAACCCAGGGTCTCCACAGGTGGGAGTCCATAGACCCAAAAAACCCACCATCCGGGGCCCCCACGTCTCGAGGGTCCAAAGAACCAACACCACAATCAGGGGCCCCACGCTGCCCGGGGGGCCCCCTAGACCCAACACACCATAAAAGGTCACAAGCGCGGGAGGGTCCAAAAGGCTAAAACACCATCAGGGGCCAACAGTCTGGAGGGTCCTAGACCCAACACACCATCCAGGGTAAAAAAGCTGTGGAGGGTCCATAAAACCAACCCACATCCAGGGGCCCCAAACAGGCTGGGGGGTCCTAGAGCCAACACACCCCCGGGGCTCCACCTGGGGAGGAGCCATGACCAACACCATAAACGGGGGCCCCACACCCTTGGAGGCCAAGGCCAACACCCCCTTTAGGGGTCAACAGCTGTGGAAGGTCCATAGAACCAACCCCACCCCGGGGCCAAAAACACATGCTCTATTAGGTTTATGTGTGGGGATTAGGAGTCAGGGTTGTATTTGGAAGTCTTGGTCCTGCTCTTTCAACCCATGTCAGAGTTTCTAGCCACGTGACGCCGCATTGTCTTGCTGGAAGATCCCATCAACCCCAGGGAAGACAATCAGCATGTATGGGTGTATGTGATCTGGTAGGAGTGATTCATACCCAAAATCGGATGAGGGTGCCTTCCACATGGATGAGTCTCCCAGAGAATGCCATGAAAACATTCCCCAGACCATAACACTGCTACCATCAGCTTGTGTTCTTCCAGCAATGGTGTTTATTCTCTGATGCTTCTGTCTGACAGAACAACATTCATCTGTTCAATGAAGCAGAAAATGTGACTCATGAGAGAAGACAACCGATTGTCCATTGGTGTAGGTCGAATTCCAATACTGCCATGTAAACTGAAGCATTTTCTGCCAATACAGCTTGGTTAGCAGATATGCAGTGACATCCAACTGCTCCGGGCCTCATAATACAGATAATACATCACTTACACCAAAGCCATAAAAAAATGGCGCAATTACGGTTTTCTTTTCACTTTCCACAAAATTTCTCATTTTTCTTCAGTCTCCAAGTACATTTTATGGGATGATCAATGGCACCATTGAACAGTACAGCTTGACCTGCAAACAAGACCCTTATACATCTACAGTTGAGACCAGAAGTATCAATACACTATATAAAAAAAGACCCATCTGCAGGTTTTACTCACTTTCTGACATAAAATCAGAATAAACCTACCCCGTTGTAGGACAATTAGGAACCAAAATTATTCATATTTGCCAAATGCCAGAATAATGAGAAAGATAATTTTAAGGCATTTTTATTACTTTCTGCAAAGTCAAAAGTTTCCAAACACTGAGATTACCATGTCTTAAAACAATTTGGGACAGCTCATATGATGAGGTCATGTCTTTGGAAGCTTCTCAGTTAATCAGAGACACAGATGTGGATGTATTTTATGCATACCAGATGCACACTGCTTCTGTGTGTAACATCATGGGAAATTCTAAAGAAATCAGCCAATATATCAGGAAGAGAATTGTGGACTTGTACAAGTCTGAATCATCCTTGGGAGCAATTTTCAGATACCTGAAGGTACCTCGTTCACCTGTACAAACAATTATACGCAAGTACAAACAAGATGGGAATGTCCAGCAATCATACCGCTCAGGAAGGAGATGGGTTCTTTGTCTCAGAGATTAATGTGCGTTGGTCCGACATGTGCATATCAACCCAAGAACAAAAGCAAAAGGCCTTGTGAAGATGCTGGTGGAAGCTGATAAGATTGTGTTGTTGTGGATGGGAACAAAGGTTATATATTTGTGTGATCCTTTGTGTCTCTATTTTAAAGTATTAGTTAGTATATACCTCACATACACTCACCGGCCACTTTATTAGGTACACCTGTCCAACTGCTCGTTAACACTTAATTTCTAATCAGCCAATCACATGGCGGCAACTCAGTGCATTTAGGCATGTAGACATGGTCAAGACAATCTCCTGCAGTTCAAACGAGCATCGTATGGGGAAGAAAGGTGATTTGAGTGCCTTTGAACGTTGGCATGGTTGTTGGTGCCAGAAGGGCTGGTCTGAGTATTTCAGAAACTGCTGATCTCCTGGGATTTTCACGCACAACCATCTCTAGGGTTTACATCCAGTGAGCGGCAGTCCTGTGGGCGGAAATGCCTTGTTGATGCCAGAGGTCAAAGGAGAATGGGCAGACTGGTTCGAGCTGATAGAAAGGCAACAGTGACTCAAATGCCCCCCGTTAAAACCCAAGGTAGGAAAAAGAGATATCTGAACGACAAAGGCAACTTTGAGGCAATGGGAAGCGAAAAGACCCCCGGGTGCCACTCCTTTCAGCAAAGAACAGGAAATGAGGCCCCCAAATTTGCCCAAGCTCATCGAAATTGGACATTAGAAGATTGGAAAAATTTTTCCCGGGTTGATGAGTCTCGTTTTCTGCTGGAATTCGGGTAGGGTCATTTGGCGTCAATAAAATGAAAGCATGGGTCCTCCTGCCTTTTATCAAAAGGTTTTGGCTGGTGGGGGTGGTGTAAAGGGTGGGGGGGAAAATTTTCTTGGCACCTTTGGGCCCCCTTGGTACCCAATTGGCACGTTGCAAACCTTTTTGAATCTATGCCACGAAATTGAGGCAGTTCTGAAGGGAAAAGGGGGTCAACCCTTACTAGCATGGGTACCTAATGTGGGCCCGGTATGTATATAAATAATAGGCACATACCCGTGTAATACAGCTGTAAAAGCGGTCTGATATCTCTTTCACTAATTTTTTAACAAAATGGCTGCCCGTGTATTTTTTTAGAGATCGTTGTGTATCCAAGATGGTCTTCTGCTCTGTTACACCCGGTCCAACTTCTTGAGCTGTGAGGGTGGTTGTAATAAGGAGACAAAGACCCTCCCAGCCAGGTACATTTGGCTGTTTTTCTATAATTTGCAAAAGTATATAAAGCTGCCATTTTTTGAATAAAGGCAGAAAAAT
>JAODAL010048442.1:0-29023 GCA_025379985.1 Phyllomedusa bahiana | reverse complement strand
CCAAAAAGAAAAACAAATTTTTCAAGTTTCTTTCTATAGACGTAATGTAAAATACGTCATTCGACGACAATATTTTTATCTTGCTTTTTGCGAATTCTTTCAGGGTATAACCATTGTCAAATAATTTTAAAGGAGGCAGATATCTGCTGGGGCCGTTGCCCCCGTCTATTCCTTTTAAAAAATTTTACCTTTGCAAGGCTAATTCAACGAAATAAACGGGTTTGGTGGGGCCCCCTGTCGCCCAAATACCCCGGTGAACCCCCTGTAACAGGGGTGAAAACACCTTGACCTGGTCACGCGGCCGTGAGTTTTATCCGGGGTGTGGAGTCGGCAAGCCGAAGCCCTGAACTCCAATCCCCATACTTTGGGATGTTTAAGTGGATAACTTTACTGTATAAAATGGAAAATCCTCCTGTTTACACTTTTTATACAATAATCAAGCTTTTTAGGTAGAACAGCCTGCAACAAAAGGGTAACAATTTTTGTTCTTTTAAAACCTTTGGGGGGAGGTGAAGAAAAAGTTGTTTTTGTATCCAAATCAGTCTGAAACCAACATTGGGAATGTGTAGAAGGACCTGGGATGTTTTTGGCCAAGGATGCAAAATCTGATCCAGAGCCCAAAGGATTCAGGCAGTGCTGAAACCAAAAGGTGGTTTTCCCAAATAAAAAACAAAATAATAAAAAATTTACTTTTTGATTTTTAGGGTAAAACAGTAACAATGCAGTTACAGAAAGAAAATTTCGAACAAAACAATGCTAAATATTGCAAGTCAAATTTATGTATAAAAAAGGAAATGACTGTATATAAAATTACAGTGCCTCATGTAGAAGCTGTAGGGGATGGTGGGTATGGGGCCTGAAAATACAAATTTAAAACAGTTTTCCCCTTTTTCTTGTCAGTGTAAAATATATTTATTGGTACGATTTAGGGGGACAAAAAAATTTTAAATATGCAAAAACACGTGGGAAATTTGTGGAGTTCTGAATTTGTTCTGAGAAAAGTATCGCCTCCATCAGTTTTCCTGCATACATGACCCCCAATTTGATTCATTATTTCCAGGTTTAGAGAACGGCCTCTCTACACTAATTGGGTTGGGGGCAAAGCAGGACCCCCGGGGGCAACACTCTAACAATTCAGGGTATAAAGGAATTCCCCTACCAAGTCATTTTTTGATGAATGGTTGATCTTTACTTTTTTGAAAGCAGGTGAAAAATTTTGCTAAAATTTTTCCCCCGGGAGCAGAATCTTTTCCCCTGGGGGCAGCGTTTTTCCTGCCCCAATTCTCAATTACACTCCTCATGTGATGAGGCTGAAGATAGGGGAGCAGCAGCACGGCCGGACCAAAATTCCTCTTGCTCTTTGCATCAAACAATGGACCAAACTTTTTACTTTATTTTGGGAGTGGGGTCCATTTATGACGCTCGACTCCTGCAAAATAGGCCCCCCCGACCCACAGCCTGAGTAAACAGCTCTCTTTACGGCCCCCCTGCCCTGGTCGGCCTGTCCAGCTCCCTTTTTGTTTCCCTCAGCTGTTACAGTACAAAAGGTCTGGTGCAGTTGGAAAATGGATCAGAAGGCGATTATTCCTGCCCCTAAATTTGTAAAAATTTGGGCGTAAATACACCCCAATTACTTGCAATGACCACTAATCGTGGGCAAACATCAAAGGAGCACAGTGGCTTCCAGGTGTCAGTCTCCAATTGGGCCAAAGCACAAACCCCCAGGGTTGGGGGGCACGTCATTAAAAATGCAAAAAAAGCAAATGTGAAAAGGGGGCCTAGTTTGTAACAAATCAAAGGCCATAAATTGGAGGTTCTCCCACCCAAAGACTTGATGGACACTGCTAGGATATTGCATCAAACTGGATGGGGGAACCCCAAAAAAGGGTTTAGCTCAGAATGCAAATGGTCACTCTTGTCAGGGGACGCTGTGTTTTCCTTTATTCATGGGTTTTTCCATAAGGGGGACGCTGTGTTTTCCATTTATTCTATGGGGTTCCAGTAAGGGGAGCGCGTGTTTTCCATTTATTCTATGGGGGGTTCCCAGTACGGGGAGCGCTGTGTTCTTCATTTTCTAGGGAGGTCCCAGTACAGGGGATCTGTGTTCTCCATTCTGTTCTAGGGGAAGTTCCCAGTACAGGGGAGCGCTGTGTTTCCATTCTATCTATGAGATTTCCAGTACAGGGGAAGGCGTGTGTTCCCCATTCTATTCATGGGAGTTCCCATACGGGGAGCGCTGTGTTCTCCTTTTGTTTCTAGGGGGTTTCCCACTAAAGGGAGCGCTGTTTTTTTCCATTCTATTCTATGAGAGTTCCCAGTACAGGGGAGCTTTTTGTGCTCCATTCTGTTCTATGGGAATTCCCAGTACAGGGGAGCGCTGGTTCTCCATTCTATTCTTGGGAGTTCCCAGACGGGGGAGGCTTTTTCTCCATTCTGTTCTATGGGAGCCCCCAAGTAGGGGGGAGCGCTGTTTTCCCCATTCTATTCTATGGGGGTTCCCCGTACAGGGGGCGTGTGTTCCCCATTTCTATTTATGGGAGTTCCCATAGGGGGGAAAGCACTGGTTCCCATTTTATTCTTGGGAGTTCCCAGTACAGGGGGAGCGCTGTGTTCTCCATTTTTTCAGGGGATTTCCCCCAAGACGGGGAGCGCTGTGTTTTCCACTTGTTCTAGGGGAGTTCCCCAGTACAGGGGAGCGCTGTGTTCTCTATTCTGTTCTATGGGGGGTTCCCAGTACAGGGGAGCGCTGTGTTCTCATTCTGTCTATGAGAGTTTCCCAGTACAGGGGAGATTGTTTTTCTCCATTTTGTTCTAGGGGATTTTCCAGTACGGGGGAAGGCACGTGTTTCCATTCTGTTCTATGAGAGATCCCAGTACAGGGGGCAATTGTGTTCTTATTCTGTTCTATGGGAGTTCCAGTACAGGGGAGCGCGTGTTTCTCCATTCTGTTCTATGGGATTCCCCGGTACAGGGGAGCGCTGTTTTTCTCCATTCTGGTTCTATGGGAGTTCCCAGTACCGGGGAGTGCTGTGTTCTCCATTCTGTTCTATGGGAGTTCTCAGTACAGGGGAGCGCTGTGTTCACCATTCTGGATCAATGGGAGTACCCAGTACGGGGGGGGTGCTGTGTTCTTCATTTTTTTTCTAGGGGATTTCCCCAGTACAGGGGAGCGCTGTGTTCCCCAAATTCTCCTCTATGGGAGTTCCCAGTACAGGGGGGCTGTGTTCTCTCCATTCTGTTCAAATGGGAGTTCCCAGTACAGGGGAGCGCTTTGTTCTCCACTCTGTTCTATGGGAGCTCCCAGTACAGGGGAGCTGAATGTTCGGATGTATTTAGAACTCCCATAGAACAGAATGGAGAGTCGTGCGCAGATGTGAGCTGTGTGTAGATTGATGCAGGTCCTACCTGTGGTCCTCGGACCTATCAGACTTTGATAGCCGATCCCAAGCACTATGGTGTTCTTAAAACCTGATGATAGAAGTTAGTGCGGTGCAGACCTTTGGGTAGGAGATGGTGGGCCCCCTCTTCATGTATATGACATACTCGTCCAGCGAGGGTCTTCTCAGGAGGATCTGGTGCCCGGTGGACGTCCGGAGTCTCTCGCCGGGCAGTCTGCCCAGCAGGTCCTTGTAGTTGACGGCCCCCCAGTTACTGACAAGTTTGCCGGAGTTCTTCAGGACAAACATCTTTCTGAACATGGAGTAATGTCTCCTCTTGAGCTCTGCTATGAGAAGATCTCCAGGCTGCAGAGGAAGACCCTCAACAGGTGCAAGGTCTTGGGGACATAATGGGGGTTGTGGGGCGCGGAGCTGCTCTGGGTGATCTTGGGAGGATGATGGGGGGTTGTGGGATGCTGAGCTGCTCTTGGGAGGATTATGGGGGTTGTGGGGCGCTGAGCTGCTCTTGGGAGGATGATGGGGGTTGTGGGATGCTGAGCTGCTCTTGGGAGGATGATGGGGGTTGTGGGCGCTGAGCTGCTTTGGGGGGATGAGGGGGGGTGTGGAGCGCTGAGCTGCTCTGGGTGATCCTGGGTGGATGAGGGGGGGTTGTGGGGCGTGGAGCTGCTCTGGGTGATCTTGGGAGGATGATGGGGGTTGTGGAGCGCTGAGCTGCTCTGGGTGATCCTGGGAGGATGATGGGGGTTGTGGGGGCGCTGAGTGCTCTTGGGAGGATGATGGGGGTTTGTGGGCGCTGAGCTGCTCTAGGTGATCCTGGGAGGATGATGGAGGTTGTGGGACGCTGAGCTGCTCTTGGAAGGATGATGGGGGTTGTGGGGCGCTGAGCTGCTCTTGGGAGGATGATGGGGGTTGTGGGACGCTGAGCTGCTCTGGGTGATCCTGGGAGGATGATGGGGGTTGTGGGGCGCTGAGCTGCTCTTGGGAGGATGATGGGGGTTGTGGGGCGCTGAGCTGCTCTTGGGAGGATGATGGGGGTTGTGGGATGCTGAGCTGCTCTTGGGAGGATGAGGGGGGTGGTGGGGCGTGGAGCTGCTCTGGGTGATCTGGGGTGGATGATGGGGGTTGTGGGACGCTGACCTGCTCTTGGGAGGATGATGGGGGTTGTAGAGCGCTGAGCTGCTCTTGGGGGGATGTTGGGGGTTGTGGGGCGCTGAGCTGCTCTTGGGAGGATGATGGGGGTTGTGGGGCGCTGAGCTGCTCTGGATTCTGCAGATCTCTGATCTCCTGGGATATGAACTCTGCAGGGATGATGCCACTCACTCTGTCCAGGGGAGACAGGGAGCTCCTCCTCCTCCTCCAGGTCCTTACACGGAGATCACTGGCAGATTTGGGGGCCTCAGGCTGCCCCCCGCCCCCATGACCTTCCCGGGAATCGGAGAAGCAGCGGATACATTGTCGCAGTTGCCCCTGCGCGCTCCGCTTCAGCACATTCCTGACACCTCCGACAGGGGGCGTCAGACACCACAGCGCCCTCCCTGCACCCAGCGCTGCCATGCTGGGGGCACTGAGGATCTCCCCAGAGCAGGGCTCAGCGCGTCATCAGCCGGCGACAGGAAGCCGCAGCAACACGTGGGGAGCAGCCGGCGCTTCCTGGGACTGCCCCATGTGCTGCAGCAGGGGGTGCAGGCTGCGGGGCTCTCTCACTGTGCACTGGGGCTGCATTGGGAGCAGGGTCCTCATATTGTATCATTACAGGACAGGTTCCCAATAAAACAGCAGCAAAACATGTTACAGGGTTATGAGGACAACACAGTCCTCTCTAGAGGTGTTAGACTCTGTTCACACATATAGGATTTAACCCCTTAATAACGCAGCTGCAAAATTCAGAGCAGCTCAGTGACCCACAATCCCCATCATCCTCCCAAGATCACCCAGAGCAGCTCACCGCCCCACAACCCTCATCATCCTCCCAGAATCATCCAGAGAAGCTCAGCGTCCCACAACCCCCATCATCCTTACAAGATCACCCAGAGCAGCTCACCGTCCCACAACCCCCATCATCCTCCCAAGATCACCCAGAGCAGCTCCGGGCTCTACAACCCCCATCATCCTCCCAAGATCTCCCAGAGCAGCTCAGCACTCTACAACCCCCATCATCCTCCCAGAATCATCCAGAGCAGCTCAGCGCCCCATAACCCCCATCATCCTCCCACGATCACCCAGAGCAGCTCGGCGACCCACAACCCCCAGCATCCGCCCAGGATCACCCAGAGCAGCTCCGGGCTCTACAACCCCCATCATCCTCCCAAGATCTCCCAGAGCAGCTCAGCACTCTACAACCGCCATCATCGTCCCAGGATCATCCAGAGAAGCTCAGCACCCCACAACCCCCATCATCCTCCCAAGATCACCCAGAGCAGCTCAGCGTCCCACAACCGCCATCATCGTCCCAGGATCATCCAGAGAAGCTCAGCACCCCACAACCCCCATCATCCTCCCAAGATCGCTCAGAGCAGCTCCAGGCTCTACAACCCCCATCATCCTCCCAAACGTCCCACATCCTTATCATCCTCCCAAGATCATCCAGAGCAGCTCAGCGTCCCACAATCTCCATCATCCTCCCAATATCACCCCGAGATGCTCAGCGCCCCACGACCCCCAGGATCATCCAGAGCAGCTCAGCTCCCCATAACCCCCATCATCCTCCCAGGATCATCCAGAGCAGCTCAGCGCTTGTTTTCATGTTATGATTTTCGTTTTTTTCCTTCCCACTTTCCAAGAGCCATCATTTATTTTAATTCTTGCATCTACATAAACATCTGAGGGCTTGTTTTTTGCGGGACAAGATGGACTTTTTATTGGCACCATGGACCATATCATAGAATGTACTGGGAACAGGGCCATCTTTCCATTGGGCGCACTAGGCAGTTGGCACAAGTATAGGGGCCCTAATTGGGTATCGCTGTAATCGGATCGACCTGCTGAGTAAATCCAGGATGTAATTTATACCGCACGGTGAGCGCTGTAAAAAATAAAAAAACACTACCAGGATTCCTGTATTTTGTTCAAAATGTACGTCCCAGAAATAGAAGAAACATACCTTGGATCTGTTAGTTGGCTTTGCTTATTTTACTGTTTGTGTGTATTTATTACGTGCAGACAAATAAAAACCATTTTGGAGAAGGGAGCCAAAGACTCCCTGCCCTGCCAAATAGTCTTGTAGGCTGCAGGCTGCTGCTGTCCAGACATACAGTAAGTAGTGTGATAATATGAGTGCTTGGGCGTGGCTAGGGTGATGTCATATATTTGGAAAGGGCCCATTGCAGTGTTCTGCCCAGGGGCCCATAATGCTGCTAAGACGGCTCGGACTGGGAAACCCAAAAATATTCTATGTGAGTGAAAGTGAAAAAAAAAATGCAAACGCGCCATTTCGTTGGGGTTTTGTTTTTATAGAGGTCACTGTTGGGTATAATTTGACATGTTACCTCTGTTCTACGGGCTTGTACAATTCCAGGGATACTAAAAGGATATACAGGCAGTCCCTGGGTTACAAACGGGATAGGGACTGTAGGTTTGTTCTTAAGTTGAATTTGTATGTAAGTCGGAACAGGTATATTTATTAAATGTAATTCCAGCAAAAAGTTTTTGGGGATAGTACAGGGAACAGTTTTTACATTTGTTTTGCTGTCTGTGCCCTTTTTTAGAAGATTTCACCTAACGTTCTGTTCTAAATGAGCAGCTGTGGCATGCTGGCACTTGGTTATCATGGGGCGTGACTCAGTGTTGAATGTTCAGCGCTAAGGGTCTGTTCACACGGCGTATTGGGCGCGTCTGTGTGCGCTGCAATATGCCGGGTGTTTTAGAAGTACGCGCTAGCCAGCGCGTACCTCTAACACACAGGGGGGCTACCCCCCAGCCGGCCCCATTCACTTCTATTGTCAGCGGCGCGTAATTGCCACGAAGAAGTGACCTGTTCACTTCTCTCCCCCCCCGGCGTACCATACAATCATATTGTACGCCGGGGGAGACAAGACGTAATTCATAGTTCTCTATGACAGCTATGAATTACCGTAATTGCGGCGCGCATTTCGGCTGTATTTAAATCCCTTTTGACCGCGCACCGTCTTTTGACGTCGGGCATTTCAGGTCGTTCGTCTGCAGCGACGTCTTTTGACGTCGCTGCAGACACCGGAGTTTGCGGCGCCCGGGCGCCGCAGCTGTGCTGTGATCGGGGCTGTACTACACGGCTCTGATCCCAGAGCATCCCCTGCAAGCATCGGGGAGCGGCAACCAGGTGCTTTAACCCTTTGATTGCGGCAGTTCGTCACCGCAGTGCAATTAAAGGGTTTCCCTGCTCTGTCGGGTGATCGGAACGCCCGGTGACCCAACAGAGCCCGGGGAACAGCTGCACAGTCAGCTCTGGGGACCTATAGTGGCCCCAGAGCTGTCTGTGTACTAAGCCAGTGACTAGCCCAAAAGGAAAAAAGGAAAACGGGCCCGACGCACGTGCAGTGAAAATAAAAAAAGCCAGGATAAAGGCTTTCAATTAAAAAGTTTGTTATTCTTTAAAATTGCTACGGAGTTAACCCCATGCAAAATTAAAAACATATAAACAGAACTTAACGCGTTTCGCGCGTGTACCCGCGCTTCATCAGAAGTATACATTGTAGGAATAAACACAGTATATATAACACTAACAATTACTGTAATTAGTTGTCTTGCATTGCAGGTGAGTGACGTGAATAGACAGGTGATGCAAAGATGCAAAGACAATTGGAAGACAGAAGTGTCAATCAAAGGGTGCAGAAGACCCAGGGGGAAGGGTCGGAAAGACAAGCAGATGAGCCGTAGCTGCGAACAATATACTGACATTTGATGTATGCCAAGAAACAATAAACATGTGCAGAACAAAATAAAATGAATGGTGTACTTTATTGGAACGGTAGCTATATAGGAGTGTAAAGAAAGTGTGTGATGGGAATAAATCACTGCTTGTTAGATGCGAGGTAGAACTGTAACAAAGGACCAATGGGAGAGGAAGCTACTTCTCTATGGGAGATAACATAGAGAAATGGAGTGCAGGTTTATAGTGGAAATGTGTATAGTGGAATGAGCTGTTACGGCTCATTCATCACCTATCCGAACTTCCCCCCAATATGAGCTATACTTTAATCACAGCAGATGTATCTGCACTGTATTCTAATATCCAACATCGCATCGGAATCAAGTGTGTCAGTGACATATTAGATACAGATCCCACCTTACCTCCCCAAAAAGAAGAATTTCTGATCAAGGGTCTTGAATTAATACTAGAAAATATTTTTTTTCACCACAACAGCGCCACCTATAGGCAGGTACGAGCACTGCCATGGGAAATAGATTCCCCCCACATATGCGAACATCTTTTTTGGGGCCTATGAGGACAGAATATATTTATAACCAACGGACATTCTTTCAACATATATCTCTATATAAGAGGTATATAGTGACCTAAATATTTTTTCAGGGCAGGACCTTCTGAACTCATCCCTTTATTTATTAATCACATGAATAATAATACAAAAGGGATTTCTTTTGTAGCTAAAACAAGCACTGAGTCCATAGAATTTCTAGATTTAAATATTGCTATAAAACAAGGCAAATCTACTACCACTACTCACTTTAAATCTGTGGCTAGTAATTCATACATTCATTTCAAGGGGCACACATCACAAGCCATGGCTTTAATAAAACCATACGGTCAAATTCAAAAGAATAAGGAAGAATTGTACCGAGGACTCCGATTGTGCTCACCAAATTGAATTTCTCAAAAATAGGTTCAGAGACAAAAAATACCTGAGAAACTACTGTCAAACCAAAAGAGAGAGTTAATACTCTTACACAAAAGGATTTGCCTAAAAAAAAAGAAGAAAAAATGGGGAAAAGGAGAACATTTTCAAAAAAAAAAATATTCATCATCACACAATACAACTCTTCAAGATCCACAATACGGAATGTTTTAGACCAGCATTGGCACATCCTAAAAAAAGACCCTTTCCTTGGTCCACTTCTACCTATTAAAACCCGGTATTATCTATAGGAGAGCACCTTATATTAAAAACCCTTTAATACCCCCTAGCAGGGTAAAAAACCCGACAGAAACCCAGGTAACAATTCGGCTATTCCAGGCAGTTCTCCGTGTGGCTCCTCCCTTTGCTTATGTTGCTCTAGTACAGCACTAGTTCCCATATCATCTCCAATATCACGAAAAGAAATATTCCGATCAAAAAAGGAACTCAACTGCAAAAGTTCCTTTGTCATCTATGTGATGGAATGTATCTGCAAACTCCAATACGTTGGCAGAACATCGCGACCTCTGCACCTCTGCCTTAATGGCCATAGAGCATGTGTGAAAAGAGGGGACATGCTAGATAGTGTCTCCCGACATGGTAACGAACATCACCAGAGAGACTTCACAGTTTTAAAAACATCACTCGGTCGACCCTTTATACCTTTTGAAATTAAACCCAAAAAGCCTATAAGCTCTACAGGGAAAAGAGAAATGTTCTGGATCTATAAGCTGCAGACCTTGTTTCCCAAGGTTTTAATGATGGGCCCCCCGAATTAATCCATTAGAAAATCCATCTTTCTCCTTCCCCACTAGTATCTTATTTTACAAAAAAAAAAACCATGTAACACGAACACACCGTAACGACCTAGAGTTACAATGTAAACATATATCTAGCTTTTATTTATGCCTCCAAAATATATGGAGTTTTCCTACTGTATTTTTCTATTTTTTTATTTATTTGTGCCAGTATATACTGCCAATTTGAATTCTATTCGCTTT
Source organism: Phyllomedusa bahiana (assembly GCA_025379985.1). Taxonomy (NCBI): domain Eukaryota; kingdom Metazoa; phylum Chordata; class Amphibia; order Anura; family Hylidae; genus Phyllomedusa; species Phyllomedusa bahiana. The sequence goes on along the minus strand of JAODAL010048442.1, from coordinate 18,796 downwards.
TTTTTAGTGTCTTATTTGGTATATTTATATACATTGTGTAGGTTCTTTTTGCCAAAATACTTATTTGTAACCCACCCACTCAATACGGGACTCCTTTAAATTCATGTTTACACTATTCGAAGAATGTAACAATCGCTATGTAATGTATGTAATTTTAATAGTTTTATTATCGCTAATTTTTTCCATATTCTCAACAAAATTTAACATTCCTTGTTTCCACATCCATTCCCCTCACCATTCTGTTGCTTTTTTCCACTACAGCAAGACTTTACCAAAACACATTTCCACTATAAACCTGCCACTCCATTTCCCCTATGTTATTCTCCCATAGAGAAGTAGCTCCCTCTCCCCTTGGTCCTTTGTTACAGTCTACCTCGCATCTAAAAAAGTTAGTGATTTATTCCATCACATACTTTTTTTACACTCCTATATAGCTACCTTTCCAATGAAGTACACCATTCATTTTATTTTTGTTCTGCACATGTTTATTGTTTCTTGGCATACATCAAATTTTCAGTATATTTTTGCAGCTACGGCTCATCTGCTTGTCTTTCCGACCCTTCCCCCCGGGGCCTTTTTGCACCCTTTGATTGGGCACTTCTGTCTTCCCCAAATTTTCTTTGTATCTTTTGCATCACTGTCTATTCGCGTCATCACCTGCAATGCAAGAAATAATTACGTATTGTTAGTTTCGATATATACTGTGTTTATTCCTCATCATAGTTGAGTATAAGTTTTCAGAGTTGTGGTGTCTGTGGACCGAGGTTTTGGGGGCCAAATTTCACGTGCCAAATGTCTAAGTGGCAATTTAGAAGTGGCAATTTCCCCAGAATTATCCTGAATTTAATAACGCGGAAATTTGGAGTCCGTAATATCATCTGGGACTACGCCTCTCTTCATTTCTTCTCAGGTACGTCCTGTCTGTGGAACAGCACAAGTCCCAGCCTTACCACACCGCATTACTATGTCTAGTGTCTCTGCTTAGTTTAAAATGGTTACGTCCTGTCTGTGGAAAACAGCAAGATCCAGCCATCCCACGCTGTATATGTATAGATGTCTCTGCTTAGTTTATAAAATGGTACGTCCTGTCTGTGTGAAACAGCAAGTCCAAGCGCAATCCCACGCATTATATGTCTAGCTTGTCTCCTAGATCTTTAGTCTTAAAATGGTACGTCCTGTCTGTGAAATGCAAGTCCCAGCATCCCAACGCATTATCATGTCTAGATGTCTCTGCTTAGTTTAAATGGTACGTCCTGTCTGTGGACACAGCAAGACCCAGCACATCCACCGCATTATATGTCTAGCTGTCTCTGCTTAGTTTAAATGGTACGTACTGTCTGTGCGTACAGCATGTCCCAGCCATCCACCGCATTATTATGTCTAGTGTCTCTTGGTTGTTTAAATGGTACATCTTTGTCTAGATATTTTCGCCCTGCTCTGTCCTTCCATAATTTTATCCTGTGTTTATTTGTATAGCCATCAATCCAGATACATCCCCTTGAAGTTTCTGCTCTGTGCAGAGCTATTTGAGCTCACCACCCGTTTTACGACACCTGAAGGGCCCTAATGATCATTTTGAATCATCATAGTTGAGTATAAGTTGCCAGAGCTGGTGGTCTGTGGAAGGGTCCTGGGGGCAAATTTCAGGTGCCAATTTTAGAAGTGAGCCAATTTAGAAGTGGCAATCATCAGGATTATCCCTGAATTGAGCCTGAAAGTGGAGCAGAAGGGAGAAGGGACTCTCCTTTTTGTAAGTTGAAACAACCTTCTTTGAATACTCCTTATTTACCATGCTGCTATACTATCTAACTTGCGCATCTGCCTCCTATCTTAACCACCCTATATTGCCCTCAGAAAAGTTTAGCCACATAAGCTCTATATCCTCCCTCAACTATGTACTCATCCCACACGCTATTTTACCTTTTCAACACCCCCAAACCTCCATCTCACTTATTACTGCACTAACGCCGCTACAGACTTCCATACTGACCCATCTGCTGTACTCTTTTCATTCTCCTGCTTCTCGCTGCCAGGGGACATCTCTCCCCAACCACTGGGCCACCTTCCTTTACTGCTCATCCAACCTAACTCTACTCGCCTCCCATAGAAAAAACCTGCTAACCTGATTGCCTTTCGCTGTTCGTCTTTTATCTGCCCATTTTAAGTGTGCTCTATGGACAAGCACCGATCCGTCTGCAACAAACTCACACTGCCGTTCAGTGACTTTTTCTCTCCAACTCCATCAAACTGCTGGCCCTCACAGAAACATGCTTCAGAAATTTTTCTACACCGTTCCCTTGCCGCTCTCAATATGGTGGGCTACACTTCACCAACACCCCCAGATCCTGAGCAACAGGCCCGGGATGGAGGAGTGGGACATACTTTCTCTCTCCACACTGCCACTTCGTTATTCCAGGGATCCCTTTCTCCTGCACCCTACACTACATTTTCCACTCTCCTTGAGTTCACAACCACCCTATTCGAATTGCACACTCTTCAGCCCATTTCCACAGGAGTCGCAGCTTGTCTTTACCCAAGCACCCCCCGGCTCTACTACCGCAGTTTTCCTGCGATCATTTTGCACCGCCCTGGATCCAACACTTTCATCTCTCGTTCTATGAACAATGCCACTCTTCATGGGTGATTTCAAACATCCCCATTGATGACCCAATTGTCTACATTCTGTCCGTCCTCAAGTTTTCTTCAGAACCTCTTTTTTCTCTATTCTCTCATGAGAATCCGCTACTAGCTCTTTATGACCTCTCCTCTCCAACAACAAATGGTTGGTACTCTCTAAGATCTGGTCTTACGTTCATACTTTCCTCAATTATCTAACTCATACTACTTCTTCCTTATGCTTTCATCATTGACATCAATCTTATCTCCAGTTCATTATCACTAATTCTCAGCCCTTCGTCTGGACTACACCTGCCCATCATCCTAATACGAAATAATATATGCTCCATTATACTCAGGAACCTGTCACAGTCACCCTTACAGTTCCTCACTGCCCCAATTCTCCTCCCTCTCCTGTCCCTGACCGGTCTGTCAAACCGGTTACAATGAAACTCTCACAAACCACCCTGGACATGTTGGCACGCCATCACAAAACCCGCTCACCACCAGTGTCAGGACCATGCAACCTTGGCACACTACACTCAACTCGTTGTTATACTTTCCAGCGACGTGTTCCGAGGTGTGCTGAGCGGACTGTGCGAGCAAAGTCAAAGCTGTACCTGCGCGCAGGTAGACTTTCACCCCCTTCGAACTTGCCGGAATGTTCCCCTTAGATGTTATCTCAATGAGGGGATACATATGTAACATATTTCCACTGATCTGAATTCATCCCTCGAGACTTCTCCACACTACACAATCACAACAAACAACGCCTCTTTGACCTCACTTCCTACTCCCTCTTCTCGCTGTTAAAGCGCTCTCTAAAGTAAGGATTTTTCACGGTCTCACACTCGAGAAACTCTGTTGCTCTGCAGAGACCTAACCGCGACCAAATACTCACATCTCTCTCACATAAGTTAGGTCAAGTATATAATTAGAAAAAACCTATTCACCAGCGCCGCAATAATAATGGGTATGGTATTTGGCATCAATCACAAATCACACGCGCCTCAAAATATATTACCAATCCGGTCACGCTTTAGGCTGCATGCCACCAACGAGTAGTCGTCACTCTTATCTCTTACGAGCTTGCATACCTTGACCAGACTAACAGACGAATGCAAGATAGTGAGTCAAGTGCTTCTCCAGGTTCTGTCTTTGTCAGACGTCCCCTTTACCAAAGAGGCATAGCTCTACTGACCGAAGCATTAGCGGCATACACATCTCACCTCCGATTGCCAGTCTATTTCTATTCTATGATCGTCCTCTCTCACCTTACTGCTATCTGTAACCTCTCACTCTCTCCACTGGGATCCTTCTCGCATAGTACATTTACTTCAAAACACGCGCCTATGATCTCATGCTCTATAATGTAACATCTTGCTCTATTCACTAAACTAAATAATGGCTCCACCTCTACGGCGGAGATTAACCCTCGTTGTTATCGAGAATTATTGCTTCGTTGTGAAGCATGTGAGATGTACCACTATCCGCGTGAACTCTAGCATGGTCTATAACCTGCCCGTTCATTCTCATAAACTCCTGGGCTACCTTGAGTTTACTCTGGGCACGCATATATCCGCTTTATCATCGTGTTCACTGTCTTATACTCATCTCTGTTGTACTTTTGACCTCCAGCTCGCATATTCAGCGTTTCCGCACCCTACACTCCACGGAAACTGCCTTAGTTAAAAGTACAATCGCTAATCAGAACAGCTAGTGATCTATACTAACAGCAAATATAAGTGGTAAAGAGAAAATTAACTCACTTCATTGTTTGCTTTTAGCAGTCTTGTGGTAGAGCTATACGTGTGATCTGCAGTCAAGATCGTCGTAAGAATTAAGTCTATGGTGGACAATCAACCACTTCCTCCTACACGCATTGCTCACCTTGTGTTCTTTTCTCTGATATCCATCCTTGCTGTTGGGAGTTCATCAGGGATCCAGTTTCTTGGTCCTCTCCTATTTTCATTGTAAACAGCCCACCATTGGTTTGTGGAGACTGGTAACCCATACATCTATGCGGATGACACCCATTATCACACCTCATCAAGATGACAATCACTCCAGCCTTGATCACAAAAACACCCAGCATCGTGACTGTCCTGTCCGCCTGTCTCTATGACAATCTGAAGTCCTCTCTCAATCCTGAAACACCAAACCTCACTAAGACTGAACTTCTCTTGTATTTCCCGCCACTACTGACGCGAGTAACCAACCCCTCCTGCTTATTTCTGTTTATTATGTGGAGTCATTGTTTGGTGTTTTTGACACGGTTAAACCATGTTTTCTTCTCATAGGACAGACGATGGGCTCCGCGCATTGGTAGTGGGGTGTGTAATACTTTATTCTTGTAGGTGGGGTTTTATTATTTGATCTCTGATCTGTCCTTCTACCCTATATCCAATACCTTGCCGGCTCCTGTCACCCAGCAACTCAACAGAATCTCTCCAAATTCCGTCCATTTTCTCACTGTGGAGGAAACGAACTCACAAACTCTCATTACCTGCATCCTTATTCTTTCTCGTCTTGACTACTGAAAACTCCTTGCTTATCGGTATCCCTCTCTGCAAAACTCTCCCCTCTCCATCTGTCCAGAATGCAGGCAGCCAGGCTTGTCTTTCTATCCCAGCAGCTATACTGATGGCCTCTACCCTGTGTCAGTCAACAGCCACTGGTTGCCCATCCAAGTACACGGCTTACAGTATAGAATACTCAAGCACTATTCACCCCATTAAAGCTCTCACAGCGCTGCTCCGCCACTACATACTCACTCCACTCGTCTCTGTCTAACGACCTACAAAATGCTCTCCGCTCTGCTGCAATGATATCAGAACTAAATTCCTCAAATACATACGAACCTCCACCATGCCCGCCTAAGATTTCACACGTGCGGCCCCAATTCTCTGGAATATGCTAACGCGGGCGTTCAGGCACATTCACAACCCTACTCAGTTTTTTTTTTTTATTTATATATGTTTATTAAGGTCTTTTATAGGAAGATATAGACCAATAAACCACAACATATTAAATATCCATGTACAGGGTTATTACCATCGCTATTATCCAAAGGAATCGACATTTTTTTACAGTTACGAGAATCTCTTACTAAGGTCTAAGTCTGTTAATGCCCTGGCTGTCGTAAGCAAACCTGCAGTGACTCTGTCTGTCTTTATTGCAGGTAAAAGGCATTTTCCTATTAATAACATATCAGCTATCTAATATAATCATGTTAGCCCACTATCACTTCACAACATGGAGTTAACATTCAATCAACAAATAACATTTCAACATTTCCACCTCTGTTTGGTTTTAATTTTTTGGGTATATAGTTGAAAATTTGGGTCGTCTGGTTTTTCCATTTTGGCGAGTTGGAAAAGGGAGTGAAGGGGTCACTTGTGTGGCCCTTTTTGGGAAAGGGTGAAAAATTTCTACGGGGATTTCCCCAAAAGGGGCTATCGATGCAGCCTCAATCCCCCCCAAGGTTCCTGTTTAAGTCGTTTTCCAGGTCCATTTAGTTATTTAAAAAGGGGGGGGATACTATTAGGGTTGTTGGTTTTATTAAAAAAGCTCTTTTATAAAGGGTGCCATTTTTTTAAAAAAAGGTTTTCTCCCGTGTCCCCTTTTGAAAGTTTTATTTCTTTTCGTCCATTTAAAAGGGATAGTGTCCTTACCTGTCCCCCATCCCCCTCCTGGCTCGGTACTTTTTTGCTCTACCCTTTTTGGTTTAAAAAAAGGGGTTGTTTAGCTGCCAGAAAGGGTTAAAAATGCATTTTTTTTGGGGTTTTTTCTCAATCCAAAAAGGTCATGAAAACAGAAACACTTTTGGGGGGGGGTGTACAGGAGACATCCATCCCTTTTTTCAAGCCCCCTTGAAGTTTTTCCCAGAAAAAATTGGGGTTTCAGGGCCCAACTCCAAAAAACCCGGGTTGTATAAAAGTCCGATTTTGGGGGGGGAAAAATTTTTGGGCAACTTTTTTTCCGGGTGGGGGGGGCTTGGGGGGGGGGAAGGGGGGTTTATTTAAAAACCCCGTAGATCGCATGGTAAATTGAAGCGGAAAGGGGTTCCCTCCCATGGGCTCATTAAGGAATGCTTTTTTTAGCTTTTTCCCAGCCGTCTAGGCAAGCTGTGGCAGATTAATTTTTTGGGGAAATTTTCCTTCTCCCATTTTAGAATTGGGGCTTTCCCAATTTGGGTGTCTGAGTCCTCTCAGTTTAGGTTAGAAAGGATAAGGAGTGGCGACTGGAAGGGGGGCCTATGATCTCATCAAAAGAGTTAGTAGAGCACTCTCGCCCAATCTGTTTCACTCTCGCTTTCAGGAAACCCATAACTTGTCCATAGGTGAGGAAATGGGAATTGGGTATTTTAAACAGTTTTTTGGATTCTGGGAAGGTTAGGTGGGTTTTTTTTGGGTGGGGGGATGTTATTGGCTAATGTATCTCTCATGAGGTTTAAAGTCCTTATTTCCCAAAAGGGACAGGGGTGAATTTAGTGTGTAATAGTGCTGTTAGGTTCCATGAGGCTGCTACAAGTGTTTCTAGATCTGTGTTAGAGTAGTACGATGTGTTTTTTAGCCAATCTAGGCAATGTCGCAGGTTACATGCCAGGTTATATTTGGTAATGGGGAACTTTAAAAATTCCCCACTGTTTTGGGTAGCTTGATTTTTTTAAAAGGCGATTCTAGGAATCTTGGGGCCCCCTTAAAAAATTGGAAAAACGGTTTGTATGTTTTTTTATATCGGGGGAAAAGTGGGGCGTAAAAGTAGCGGTATCGTCTGTAGTGGGTATAGTAGTTGAGGGAAGCTCATCATGCGGAAAAAGGGTTGAGCCGAGCAAAAAAGGGGCGGGGGAGGTCGACCATTGTTTAGCTCTCTTTTTTTTTTTTTAAAATCAGGGGAGGGTATTTTTTTGGTTATAAATTGAAGCTGGTGATTTTTCCTATCTGTACCCCTAATTTATTTAAATTTTAACTTGAGGCGCTTGAAATCGGAAAACCCCAAAGGGTTTGGGGTGAAGTTGGTGGGGCATTAGGGGTTATTCGCAAGTTTTCCCAGATTTTTTCTTTACATGGAACCCCGAGAAACGGGCCCGGAAAATTTTACAAGCTCCGAAAAAGGGAGGAAAGTTTCTCGCTCGGGTTTTTTAAAAAAGGAAAATAATATCTTTTTGCAAAAATCCCCGCTTTGGGTTTCTTGGGTTTTTATTTTTAAATCCCTTCGAAAGTGTTAAAAGGAGGTAAAGGTCCCTGGTGGGGCTGATTGACAGTTTAAAAAAGGGTGGGGCGACAGGGGGCATCCCCGCCTATTTCCCCACGCGGGTAAGGCGAAGGGTTTAGAAAATGAAAACCCGGAACCTTTTTTCCTAGCCTAGGGGTTTGCAGTATATTTGCCTTCAAAAATTTTCAAAAAGGGGGCCATTTTAAGTGATCTTTATTTTAATTTACATTCTCCAGCCTGCCCCAGTCCCCACAGTCAAAAGCCTTCTCGGCGTCTTTTAGTCAAAGGGGCCGAGGGGGGTGGCTAGGGGGGGGTCTTTGAGTTGGGCCCAATAAAATTTAAAGGATTTTTTTTTCGTATGTTCGCCACTGCTGTCTTCCTTGGAAAAAATCCCACCGGGGTGGTGACCAATAATTTTTTGGGATGTAGGGGGCCAGAGGGTTCCCCCCATTATTTTGGGCCCCAAAACCAATTTTAGGCGACTTTTAAAAAGTGAAATAGGGGGGTTTAAGCCCCGGGGAAAAGTGGATCTTTCCCGGCCCTTAGGTATTATTTTGATATGCGCTGATTTCCCACAGTTTGGGGGAATTGCGAAACCCGAAAAATTTCCCCGTTTACATTTCCCTATTTATTTTTGGGGGTTTAATTTGGGTTTTTAAAGTTTTAAAAAATTCCCCAGTGTATCCATCGGGGCCAAAGGTGCTTTTTTAAATTTTTAAAGTTAGTAATTGCTGTTTAAATTTTCCCCAAAACGTGTTATTGGGGAGCCTAGGGTCGCCACCTCTTTTTAGAGGGCCCGGGAGGTCTATATTTTGAAAGCCTTTTTTTGGAGAGTTTTGTTTAGTTTCTAAATCTGTGTAAAATTTTTCGTAGTCGATCGAAAAAAGTTCAAAACACCCCTTCGCCTTTCCTTGTAAGGGTTCCCGCTGGCCCCTTCAAGGCGGAATAGTGGGGGGGGGCGGGCCCCTTTGGGGGAAACCCTTCCCAAAAAGTTTTCCCGGTTTCCCTCCCATAGCAAAAATAGTCCCGCTGCCCCCTTTGTCTTCTTCTGGGTTTCCCTAATCTCTACCCAGGATTCATACGCATGTTTAGCTGTGTCCATCTAGATTTGTTGGCTTCAAAAAAGGGTTGTCTGGGGAAAGCATCTTTACGCTATGCCCCAGTTCAGTACTAAGGGTTTCTATTTTTGTCTTTCAATTTTTTTTTTAAACTTGGGGGGCATGCGTAACAGCCTCCCTTTCAAGACAGTTTTGGGGAAAGTCCCCCAAATATAGCTGGGGGCAGTCCACGTGGCCCCGTTTTAGTAGTGAAACCCCTGAAAAACCACCCCCTGGAGGGTCGGAAAGAATTTCCCACCCTTTGGTCGGGGTAGGTGGGGAATTTCCACACGTAGTCAGACCCACGTGGGACGTGTCGGGAGAGTTGCATCGAGACTGGAGAGTGATCTGAAATGTAATTTTTCCCCAAAACGCGATTTCTCTATCCTTGGGGTTTAGGTTTTTGAGAGGGCAAAAAAAATAATCTATTCGAGACCACATTTTATGTGGGTGGGAATAGAAGGTAAATTCTCTGCCCCCTGGGTTAAGGGAGTTTTCCCTGGTCTTTAAAAATTAAGGGGTTTTGTTTGGAATCTAGCTAGCGGTGGGGTTCCCTGTTTGGGGGGGGATTGTGTGGGGTTTTTCTTCTTTTTCTGTCCCTACATGGGGGTTTATAGAGTTAAAAATCCCTGTTACCACTTTTTAAATTTGGAATCGTCTGCCAGTTTTTGGATGATTCATGGCGCGCAAGAAAGCTAGGACCGCCTGTATTTGGTCCATATGGTTGTGAAAGGAGAATTTTCTATCGGTATCTTTAAATTTTTTCGTTTACCCCTTTTTCCCCCAGAATTTTTGTCTTACTTATAAAAAGAGCCATTCAAGTGTTTGCCTATCGCACCAGTTTCTCCCCTTTACGGGGTTTTCTGCCGGGGAAAAGGGGCCCATCACCTGTCCCACCCGAGTCCCTTATTTTTAAAGGTCGCTTTCTACTAGGGTTTTGTTTCTTTAGAAACGCTATATCTGTTTAAGTCTCTTTAAGTTTTTCTTAGTATCATCCTGGTTTAATGGGGGACCTTAAACCCCCTTTAAAATTCCCCGTAATCAGTTTTATGAGGGCAAAACCCGCTTCCCAATTTCGTTTTTTATACTCTTTTGGGGGGTTTTAACAAAAAAAAAAATAAACAACTCTAAAATTGGGTCCCAAAGGTCCCAGCCCTAATCGAAATTAGGCGTTGGGCTACAACACCCCGAAGAGGGGGAAACTTGTAAACCCCTTCAGCTCACCCCGTGTGATTTAATTCACTTTTTTTCCCCTTTAAATAAAGGGAGCGTATAAAAAGAGAGAAGAAAGTAAAACTAGATCTAAAATTTTGGAGCTCCCCTTTAAAACGCAAAGGGAAAAAATGTCCCAAGGGACCTGTATCCGTACAGGGTCAATTATAACGGAAACATGGATCCCTTTTAACCCGAATTACCCTTTTAAAATTTGGGGGGCTCTCTTTTGCTACCGCATAAGCAAAATCCCTTGGGGTATATTTAGGAGGGGTCGCCCTTTTATGTCACCTCAGTTTCTCTCTTTGGGAAAGAAGGGGGGCCCTGTCAACACATAAAAGCAGGCGGGGGGGGCTCCTTTCAAGTATCCTTTTTGAGGATTGTCTTTTGCGTTGTTCCCCTTTGGGGTTGTGGGGGTGATATTTCGAGCCCCTGATTTAGTCTCCTGTCTTTGTTTGAAAGGGCGTTGCTGGGGGTTTTTTCAAGTCCCTGTGGGGGTAACGACCGGTCTGAGACAGATGGCGAAAGGGGGTCTAGAATTTGGGTTTTGGGCTCTTTTCTTCTAGGTATCGTTGGGGCCCCCCGTGGCGTTTGGAAGGTGGAGATGTTTTCCCCCTTTTTGTGGAAAAATTTTGAGGATGCAGGATTTAATTTGCGCAAAATTTTTTTTGTTTGTGGGAAAAATTGGGGACATTTTTGAGGAGAATGCCCTCCTTTTCCTCGCCCCCCTTGCCGAAAAAATTTTGATTTGGGGTTTTTTTTTCCCTTTGAAAAATTAAAGGTCGGTTTTCCTTCGTTTGAAAGCTTTTAGGGTTTCCCCTTTATCGGTTTAAAAACCAAGGGATTTTTGATTATTTGGCGCGGTCTTTTTCGGAGAAAACGGGGGGGTGTCTTCGTCTGTGTAGGCCTGAAGGGCACCCCCAAGGTTCAGGGCCTAGGCGGTGTGCCCGCTCGATTGCATGGGGTGTGAGTCCCCGGCCTTGGGGAGTTCCTTCTCACACAGCATGGTAAGGTTTAGGTGGTATAAATTCGGAGATGGGCCTTTGGATCCCCAGGTTGTTGCGTCGTGATCTGTTCTCTAGATCTTCGAGCTTTTCGCTTAGGCCCTTGGTTTTCCCGGGGGAAGGGCTGTAAACTGGGGGAAATGGTTTTGGGCTGTGTCGATTTTCATGGTTGGAGTTGGTGGTCTCTTGCGTCCCGTTTCTCAAATTTTGGGAGTTCACTTCCGTTTTATTGCGCTATCATCTTTGCCACTGGGTTTTATTAGGGGATTGCAAATCAGCCCAGATTTGTTTCGCCCCTTTCCCCTTTTGGCTTAAAGTCCCCAGGTTGTTGTGTCAATCTGTGTTTTGAGGGCCTTGTGTACCTTGGGGGGCTTGAAAAGGGGTGTAGTAGGTGTGGATCTTCCTGCGGTGGTTTTCAGGGTTGGGGTTTCCCCAAATTTCCGCAGACGATGAGTACTCTTCCTCAGGGTATTTCCTGGGACATTTCCCCGGGTTTTTAAAAATTGCGGGAAAGTTTTGGGGGGTTTTTTTTTGGGGGGTTTTTTTTAGTTTTTTGGGGGTTTTCTTTTTTTTGTCTTGGAAACCCTACCCCCTTTTACTAAAATATTTTTCCATGTACCTAGGAGAAAGGGACAATTTTAGGTGTGTTAGGTGGGCCCGATAAAGAATATAAAATTTTTGGGGGATGGCGGTTTTTTGCTGTAGCGTTTTGTATTGCGGGTACTGCCGCAGAGCTGATTTCTTTATGCTCTCCCGGGTGGGGGTCTATTCGAGGAGAGGGGAGTGGCAGTTAAAATGGGGCCCCCTGATTTTAGTCAGGGGGCGGTGTTTTTCTTTCGCCCGCGTCTTTTTTTTTTTTTTTTTTTCTGTTAATGGCCTGAAAGGTAGTATTGACCGCTGCCTATGGCATTTTTGGGTTTTTTATTTTTTTTTTTTTGGGTTTTTTTTTTTTTTTTGATTTTCACCCAGTATTTAGAAAATTTTCATTTTGAAATGTAGTAGGGGGGCTGGGGTGTTGCCCGTTTTGTTGTTCCCCAGGGCCAGCTACCCCACTTTTCGTTGCAAACTGGGGATTTTTACCCCTGGGTCCTTTTTTTTCCAAACTTTGCTCCCCCCTTCTACCCCCAGGGGGGTGCAGTGTTGTTAATTTTTTTGTTTTTTTCACTAAGTGGTTATATGGACGTTTTGGGGCTTCTTAGTAGTGTAATGGTCTTTGGAGACCGGCACCGAGATTCTAAAAATGGCGTTACAGTCTTCAGGTGGGAGATTTTCGCGGGCTTTTTTTTTTTTTTTTTTTAAATGCCTAGTTTAATGCTTTGAAGTGTCAGGGCCCGTCCCAAGGTAGAATCAAACGCGCTCACGTAGCAGATTGGGGTTTTCAACTATGGTCCGGGCTTTCTGGGCTATTCAGCGAGGCGTAGCGTTTGTTCTTTCCCTGTTTTATCCCTTCCCCTGTATTCTATTGTGCGGGGTTGGAGCTTTCCCGCTTACCTCAGGTGCTGGGCGGCATATAGTGCCGTCGCTTCATGATAGGCTGCCCCGGGCCCTGCCTCCCCTCCCCGCAGTTTGTCGTCTCGGGGTCGGGGCCCTGTGGGCAGCGCAGGCCGTCAACCCGTTGAGGCGGGAGATGCAGCAGAGGTTCACCAGCCCCGGGCGAGTCCGGCCGCGCCAAAGGGTTTGGGATCCCCGGCTTTATCTCCTGGGGTTACCCCCGTTGCTCCACTCCCGTGTGGGGTGTCGGGGATCGGCGATGCGGAAGGTAGCTGTGTTTTTGGGTAGTTATGCAGGTTTTGGTGCCGTCTCTCGGGAGTTTCTCACGCGCTAATCCATGGCGGGCGGAAGGGGAAGTCCCCAACCCTCACAGTTTTAAAGGGGCCCTGAAAATACACTTCTCGGTCGGCCCCCCAAGACCCCTAAGCTTCACACACATCTTCACTCCCTGCACTTGGGCACTCCAGGCCTTATCTGAAAATTTAGATGTACAGTTGGGTGGCAGGTTCATCCATTTTTCATGAAAAACCCCCCCCTATTTTTGAAACGGGCCGGCCCCTTGTAAAATTGGCACTTTTCCCGTATTTTTACCCTAAAACCCTAATGATTTTAGCTTCAGAGAGGGCCTACACCTGGGTCTCTTTTGTAGTATTTTAATGTGTAATGACGTTTTTTTCCCCTTTGTTTTTGAAAAGTGCTGCGGAATATTTTGGGCTATAGAAAAAAAGATTATTTTTATTCAATGTATACTTTGATTGCCGGGTTTACACGCCGAAACGCGTTAAGTTCTGTTTAATGTTTTTTAAATTTTTCACGGTAACTCCGTAGTATTTTAAGAATAAAACTTTTTAATTGAAAGCCTTTATCCGGGGCTTTTTTTTTTTTCACTGCACGTGCCCCGGGGCCCGTTTTTCCTTTTTTCCTTTTGGGCAATCTTTCCTAGGGTTCACCGAACGAGCTAGGACCGCGTCCCGTAGAAAGGGGCTACGGGATAAAATCCCCTGCAAGGCTTATGAGTGTTGTGCCTTACATTAGTAGCACAACCCCAAAGGTGAGATATATCACATTTTCCACCTATTACCCTATTGTTCGTATAAAACTATTGTGCGCCCCCTCTCTTTTTTTTTTTTCCCTGCATTAAGCCGGGATTAAGACGCACTGTGTGCTGCCCTATCATGCCTGTGTAAAACGGGGATTATTGTTTAGCAAATATGAAATGCTAAAACATTACTATGTGTAAAAAAAAAAAAAAAAAATTAATGAAAAAAGGTTCTCCCTTCAGGGAGAAAAAAAAAGTAAAAAAAAAAAAAACAAAAAAAGGTAAAAAAAAAAAAAAAAAAATAAATAAAAAAAAAAAATTTTAATAAAAAAAAATTTGTGCAAAAATTACACGCAAAAAAAAACCTACACACATTTGGTATCCACACGACCGCAAAAACTGAGAATTAATCTATCGTTTTAATTTGGGGGAATTGAATGGAAAAAAAAAAAATTTAAAAAAAAAAAAATAAAAAAAAAAAAATACTCAAAAAATTTAAAGTGAATTTAAACTATTCCCCATAAAGTACAAACTTGTCTCGAAAAAAACAGGCCTCACCCAACTGCTCATTGAAAAAATAAAAAGTTAAACTGTTAAAACAAAAAGGGGCAAAAAACAAAAAAAATTTCTGGTATTAAGTATTTTTCAGGGTTCGGCTTTAAGGGGGTTAAAGCGCAAATGGACGAAATTACGCCGTGTGAACAGACCCTAAGACAACACTTTTTGGCCTTTTAAAATGCTTACCTGTTCCGCGTAAAGTGCCTGGGATTTGCTGTACTGAACGTAAATGTGGAGCTTTTTGACGGGTGTAGTGGGGTCCCGCACGCCCCCGAAATCAGGGGGATTTCAAAGTGCCCCGGGGGGCACCCGATATTGGCGTGCAGCGAAAATTTAAAAACATGCGAACAGAGGTGCGCTAGATGTCAGGTTAAAAAAAAGCCAGCTTTAGCGCGCCCTGTTCATACATGTCGCCCATACTTTTCATTATGTTTTATTACTAAGGGGGTTTTCTCACTACAAAGATTCACTTTCAACATAAAGGAAAATAACATAAAGGAAGAGTTTCTCTAAATACATTGGTCAATAGATTTGACTTTAGTTCGAGATAAGAGCTTTTTTAGTGCCGTAGTGCACAGGGGTTTCTAGGGTTTCCCTGCAAACCGACGGACGTTCTTTATCCGATTAAAGCAAGATCGTGGCAAATAATTATGTCTAACAGATGGCTTACTAAACAAAAGGCACGTGTCTGGGGGATGAAAAACAGGCTTTTATCTGTAATCTTGTTAGAGATAACAATCTCATGCTATGTCAGAGTAAGCACCCTAGAAATTGAATATGCCAATCACTGCTGTAGAACCACCCACAGTCTGAGGAGACAGAGTGACTGCTTCCAAAAAAAAGTACCTGTCTGTGGGACTCAAAAGCGGGTTTTAAACTGAATCTTGTTAGAGATAACAATCTCATGCATGTCGTGTAAGGCCTAGAAGTGAATATGTAAAACGCCATAGAACCACCCACAGTCTGAGGAGACAGAGTGAGGGCAAAACTGTGAAAACTCACTGAAACAGTGTAGTGAGAAAAGCCACGTTGAAGACTTTTTCTAAATACATTGGTCAGTAATTTTTGACGTTAGTCCTGAAAAAAGACTTTTTTTTTTGGCTGTTGTGCACCGGGTTTTTATGGATACCTGCAACCGATGGACGTCTGTTATCTGTTAGCTGAGAGCAGGTAGCAAACTAATTAATTGAAAATTAGCTTTAGTAAACAAAAGGGACAATGCTTTTGGGGCGAAAAGCATGGCAAACTTAATTTGTTAGAGAAACAATCTCATGCTATGTAGTGTAAGCTTGCTGCGGGTGTTTAAACCCTGCTATTGTGACCCATCATGTTGTGAAAATGAAGTTACAGGGAGGGGGAGTGGCCCTCTGGAATCTGGCAGGGACTGCTTGGGGTACCCTAATAGGCCAACGGCCTCAGTAACCAATTTAATGGTGCGCTGGCCCTTTAAATCCCGACCAGCCGTCGCGTGCGCGTCTAACCCGGGGGTACGAGCATGGCGGCCGGAAAAAGGCAGGAGGGCGTTACAGGGGGTGGGAAAGGGAAGGGGAAATGGCGGCAGGGACTGGGGAGCGGGGGGGATGGACGCGGGGAGCCCCCGGGGACCCGCGCCAGCCCCCCTGCAGTACCCCCCCCCTCCTCCTTGGTCTCCCCTCCTTTTAGGAACTTTTGGGGGGGTTCAGGGGACAGGTTCCCCCAGGTTCCCACGAAAGCTCCTCCGCCCCGAACCCCTTTCCAGCCCAATGAGAAAAAACCGCTCCCCCTCCTGTCTTTCCGCCAGCACCCTCCTTGACCCAAAATGTTACAGGTTGGCCACAGGAGAAGTGAAAAATCATAAGGAAACGTTTCGCAAAGGCTTGGGGAGAGAGAATGGAAGGCGTTTGGGATACGCAGGGTAGGAGGCAAGCGGACCTTGTAGGACACCGGATTAAGTTGCCGAAGTACCACAAAAGGGCCCAGATACTTGGGGCCTAACTTATAGGAGGGGGCTTAAAAGGGATGTTTTGGCGGCAACCAAAAATTATCAGGCTTAAATAGGGGGGGAGGTCTACGGAGTCGGGCCCGGATTTTGGTGTGAGCGGGGCCCTTTGAAGGGCCTGATGCGGGTTTGCCAGAGTGCCCTTTATGTCCGGGACTTTTGGGCATCCACGGCAGAAACATGACAAGAATAGCCCGAGGGGGGGGCGGGCGGGGGATGTAGCCCAAACACCACAAAAAAAGGAAAGGCCCCAGCGGGTTTGGAGTCAAGAAAATTTAAAAAAAATTCGCCCAGGGGGAGGTCAGACAAATTTCCTGCGGGCGGAAACAAAATGTCGTGGGTAGGTACCAAACCTTGGTTTTTAACACTCTTACCACCCGTTAGTTTGAGGGGGGGTATGCAGATGAAAAGTAAAGTAAATCTGCACCCTGCCCATTAGAGCCCCCCGAATCTCGACAAAAATGGCCCCCCCTAGACGTGTAAAACGGAAAAGACCGTGAAACTAAAAAATGGGTGGAAAAAATGCGGGCCCATGTGAGAAGGGGGAAAACCCCGGGAGAGGCACAAGTGGGCCTTTTTCAAAAAATTATCTGTCCCCACCCCGATGACAGTTTTTTCCAAGGGGGCCCGGGAGGTCAGTAACGAAGTCAATGGCTATATGGGCCCAAGGTCTTCTGCACCGGGGAGGCTGATGCGACCGCAGGTCGAGCGAGGACTTTATTGCGGCCACAAGAGGTAAGGCCAGACAAAGTCTCTAACATCATGAGCGAGATGGGGCCACCAATAATACCGGAGTTTTCTTCAAGTTTTTAAGGATTCCAGGGGGGGGGGACCCCTGTTCGAGAGGCTGTCCCCACTTTGGGGATACGACCGCAGGGCAGGCGAACGTGGTTTTCCCCGGGGGGGCAGTGTTGAGACCCCAAAGGAGCCAATAAGGAGCCTTTCCGGGGGAAAAATTTTGTCGTAGAGGCGGTAAGGCCCACAGGTCCGGGTCTCGAGAGGGCGTCCGCCCTGAGTTTTTTTGGGGCTGGGAAAGGGGGGGGGAATAAAGCGGGTGAAGAAGAGCTCCCCGGGCTTCCCGAGGATTAAACGTGGCAAACTGGAGTACAGAAGTTTTGGATCGGTGAAATCTCAATGGGGGGCGAGCCCCCCCCAGTAAGTGACGCCATTTTTAGGGCTATTTTTAGGGCCCAAAAAAGTTCCCGATCACAATAGTGAAAATTGTTGGGGGAGGAGTAAAGGGCCCTAAAGAAAAAACCCAAAGGGTCCGCAACCCCCCGAGGAGGACTTTTAAAGAAGAACAGCGCCCCCCACCTCTGAGGAGGCGTTACTTCGGGGATAAATGGACATAGTGGGTCGGGCGAACAAAACAGGGCAGAAGCGAAGCTTTTTTAAAGACGCTTAAAGGCTTTTTGGGGCCTCGGGAGGCCAGGACTTGGGGTTAGCTTTTTTTTGGGTAGGGCTACCATGGGGCCCCCAGTGTGGAAAATTTGGGGGAAACTGCCTGTAATAGTTAGAAAACCCCAAAAGCCTGGAGGGCCCCCCCCCCGGGCCCCACCCCCACCGGACGGGGGCCATGCGGACCGCTAAAAGCTTGGAGGGATCCATCGGGGAGACCTTGATCTGAAATATGTACCCAAAAGGGAAAGGATTGCGTTCAAACAGGCATTTCTCCTTTTTTACATAGAGGGGGGGGTACGGAGACGTCTGGCACCTGGGGACTGGGTTGCGGGGGGTCTTAGAACAGGGGAAAATTAAGATGTTTCCCGAAGACTATGAGCTGAGTAGAGCAGGTGCGGAAAATCCGTTGACGAAGTTTTGGGCACGCCGGATGTTGTAGAGGGCCAAAGGCATGACGAGATTTTGAAGTGGCCCCCCCCCCCCCCCCCTCGCGGGTAATTTTAAAGGCCCTCTTCCTTTTGTCGCCCCTTTCCCCATACGAAAACAGGGTTTAAGCACCCCTAGATCCCAAATTTTGGAAAAAAAATTTGGCAGTAGGCCAAAAAGTTCCGAGATCAAAGGGGGGGGGTACGATTTTTTTTGGTGATTTTATTTAGACACGATAATCGATACAGGGGCCCAAGGTTCCATCTTTTTTTTCGACAAAGAAGAATCCGGCCCCCGCAGGGAGGAAGACTTGCTATAAAGCCCTTACGGATTTTTTCCCGAATGTACTCCCAAGCCTTGGGTTTCCGGATAGAAAATGGGGAACTCGCCTTGGGGGGGGTGGGGGCCGGGTTTGGGGCAATAGGGCGTCGAAGGGCCGGGCGGAGGGAAAAGTTTTCGGCCCGTCTTTCGGAAAAAACTTGGGGTAATCCGGTATGGGGGGGGCAGAGGCAGGGGTTCTGGCTTTCAGAGGGGGACCCTAGAGCAGGAGGAGTACAAAAGGCATCGGAATGGACCCGGACCCAAAAGACAATTCGCCTGTGTTCCGTCTAGGGGGCGGGGCGGGTTTCACCCGTAACCAAGGAAGTCCGGGGATTTTTGAAGTGAGGGGGGCAGAAGAGGAGTTTCAGGTCTCTTTGGTAGCGCGCCCATCTGCAGGGGGGAGGGGCGCTGTGCAGAACCAAAAATTTTTTGGATC
>JAODAL010048441.1:0-29023 GCA_025379985.1 Phyllomedusa bahiana | reverse complement strand
CGGGGATTGGGCCCTAATGGGGCCCCCCGGTTTTTCACCAGAGCCCGCCACAAGACGGGATCCCCTTTCTGCGGCGGGTTTTTCCTACCAGTAACTACCCCGGGGGCGACTAGCTTACGGGGGCCCCGCGACCGCAATTGAAGGTCCCCAAATCGAAAGACGAAACCATAGTCAAAGGTCAGGCCAACAGGTAAAGCGCGGGCGGGGAGATTCGGGGGTTCAGAAAATTTACAGAAAGGGGGGTACATGGGCAGACGGGAACTGATAAACGGGAATAAAAAAATTATTAACGGGGGGAAAATTTTGATGAACGGGAAATAAAAAAATTAACATGGCAAAATTTTTTGAACGGGGGGAAAAATTAAATAAACAAAAAAAAGGCCTTTAAACGTTTTTTGGGATGTTTCCAAGTGGGATAGGAGTATTTCCCTGGGCGCGAAAGGTCACACATGGGGGGAAAAACTCCGGGCAAGGGCAAGATGACATGGGATTTGTGGGCTTTCCCGCGACAACTGAAAATTAAACCATTGTGACAGACGATGGAAAGAACTTGGTATCCCGACTTTTAGGAGGGGCTGGCCATGTTTCCCGGGAAAAGGCAAAACCATGTTCAATCGGGTTTGTTAAAAGTCTTACACCCATCCTCAAGACATTCTAAAAATGGCCGGGAAATTTTGTCATGCACTTCCGCCTTTTCTTTAAACCCCAAACCCACCCCCCTTTTAACCTGCACTGCAGCCCCGGCCTTTACCCCCAACAAAATCTGATAGTGCCTTTTCCCAAATTTTGGGATTTTCCAGCATCCATATTTTGGAACGACTTTTATGAACAAGAAAGGGAAAAATTAAAGATTTAAAAAAAGACCCAAAAGCACAGGAACACCCCTTTTAAATTTTTAATGTGGGGCCCCCCCCGGCCCCGTTTGCTCAGCCCCTTTCCCTGGGGAAAACTTATTTTGTCACCCCCAGGACTACGGGTGAGAATAACGTTTTTTCCTTCTTAAATTTTGTCACGGACAGCGGGTAGGGAACCACGGGACCCCCGGGCAAGCAGATGGCAATAGCCCCCCCCAGGGGGAGCGACAAAAATTTAAAATCCTTTTTTAAACCAGAGGCTTCCCGAAAAGGGCGGGGATGGACCTTCCCTGCTGGGGAGCCCTACTAGGCGCTACCCCTGTTTGTGACTTCCCTTGGGCAGTGGCGCCAAAGGTGTGGGCGTGGTACAAAATCAAAGGGAAAAAACCCCGGAGTCGGGGACACCGGAAAAGGTCAGGACAGGGGGCAGGGGTTTTTCGTGGTAAAGGGAAAGGGGAGGCAAGAGATACATACACGGTTTTATGAAAACCCCAAAAGCGAAAAACTCTTTCTCTATGGGCCAAAAGATTATTTTTATATTATTTTTTTTTTATAGTCTTGGGTGGAGGACTTTTTCCTTTACAAATGCACAAAAGAATTTCCACATTTTTCCCAAAATTTTTGGGGAACCCCTAATACAATTTCAGCAAACTTTTCCTTTATCACCTGTTTTTATTGTTTTATGAACAAATAAAACCATTTTTTAAACTTGGGGACAAAAACGGGCCTACCCACCGGCCCCACCGGGGAAGAGGGCAAACTTGGGGGTGTACTCGACTTTGCACCCCCCCTAGGGGTGCACAAGGTCACCAAATACTGTTTCCACTTTTAAAACCCCTGTCCACAGGGGCCAAGGGAAAACCCAAGGACAAAAAAACTTTTTTTCCCCTCTTTCCAAACCCTAAAAACGGCTCCCCCAAATTTCCTTCGTTTGTTATAAAAAACCGGGTTTTCCCGTTAAAAACCTTAAACACCCGGGAAACCCAAACCCCTTTGGGGTACTATAATTTTTAAACCGATATAGCTTGGGGCCAATGATAAAGACAGACTAACCCCCGTTTAAAAATTTTAATGGGTTTCGGGTTTTGGGATCCCCGGGGGAAAAATTTCCTTTTAAAGTACCCCCACCCCCCCCGGGATAAACCCGGTAAAACCCTTCCACACCCCCCTCCTTTTTAAAATATCTGTGAGGGGACAGCCCACGTGGCAGCCCCCAACACCCCCCACACCCCCCTTTGGGACGGGTCAAAAACCCCCCCTTTCTGGGTCATCGGGTTTCTAAACAGAAACCAAAAAGGGAAACTAAAATTGCCAGGAAATTAGCACAAAACCCAAAGGGCGGGGGAAACCATAAAACCCCCCGGCCCGGATCTACACAACCCCTTCGATATCGAACCGCCAACTTTAGGGGGCCCGGGGTTCCGGTTTTCTGGATACTCGCCCCCCTTTCCCCCAGAAACCTGGAAATGGGGGGTTTTGTGTTTCGGGGGGATTCCCCAATTTTTGAGAAAAATGAACTCGCCTTGGGGAAAACCATTTTAGGGAGGGGATCGCCAATAAACATAAAAAATTTTTACCCGGAGCGACCCGCCCTGGGTTTGGATTAATTAAAGTCTTTGAAGTTTGGGGAAATTTAAAGGCAGCATATTCCGGGCAAAATTTTTAAGAAATTTAAAGGGGTTTCTTTTGAGGACCCCACTTTCCCTTCTTTTGGCGCACATCCTATAAGAAAATTTTTTACAAGGGGGCTTTGATTACTGTGTAAATTGGCTTGTCCGGGGGCGGGGGGCCATCGCCAATAGGTTTTGGGGGAAAGAGCTGTCTTTGGGGGGGATGAAGAAAAGTTAAAATTCTTCCCTCAAAAAATCCCCCCCCCTTTTTGGGGGCCCCTTAGGGGGCAGCCCTCCTCTTGCTCCCCAAAAGTGCCAAGGGCACCCCCCCCCCTGCCCGGACAACCCCATTCGGGCCATTTTTGCCCTTTCGGGCCCTTTCCCCGGGTGGCGAATGACGAAGTTGTACTGTTGGAACGCCGGGGCTCCGGGGAAGCAACCCCCAAAAGGTTCCGGAGCCGTTTTGTAACCAGCTAAAGAGGTTGGGGGTTTTGTTTTCCCCCAATGAAATGACACCCATAAAAAAAGGGGGCCTGCAGCCGCTGCAGGGCCCACCATCGCCAGGCATTCTTTTCCATGGTGGAATGGGCCCCACTTCACTCGGCGGGAATTTTTCCGGGTTTCAGGTACATAACGGATGTTTCCTGTCCCTTTGTGTCCACCGGGGCTAGCCCCTTGAAAACCGGGGTCAAAGTCACGGCGTGGGTTTTGTACATAAACCCCCGGGTGAATTCGGTGGGGCTTTTAGAAACTGGGGAGCTGAACAAGGCGGGCCTTGAGGCTTGGAAAAGGCCGTCCACGGGTCATTTTGCCCAAATCAAACCTCGGAGGGAAAACCTTTTCCGGGTAAATTTTTGTCAGGGTTTTTGCCACTACAAATAGTGGGGAACAAACCCCTATAGTCCCCCAGGGGTACCCCCAAGAAAAAACATCACCTGTTTTTTGGTCCTGGGGGGGGCCCAGGGATGCCATGGGCACCCTTTTTTTCCCGGGGCTCGGGGCCCTTAAAGGGCCCCCCCCCCCGTACCCGGGTGCCCCGGGTATTAAACCTCACCCCATGCCCAGCTGGCCTTTTTCCGGCTTGAGGTCAAGCCCGCCTGGAAGATACGTCCAAGCACCCTCGTTCCGGTTCCCGGATTTGGCCCCTCCCGGGTGGGACTGAAAACCTAACCCACCCAAATTACGCAGCCGCTTTACCCTTCCAGCCCTTTTGAGCAGCGTTTTTGCCCCATTTAACCCGTTTGAAAAAGTGGCAGGGGCCGAACGGCTCACAGTAAACTCGAAAACGGGCCCAAATTGGGGATAAGGCAGAGCTTCCCTTGCCTCAGGGGCAAGGGGAATCTCCCCCAATATCCCGCCCCAATCCTGAGGGTCGGTACGGGGGCCCCGGGCCAACTGATAAAACGCAGTCATCGATGGGGCATTGGGTACCCCATCCGTGTCCATGCCCGCATTGACCCCCCCCAGTAGTCCACGAAAGAATGGGTGGTCCGTTTCCTTCTTGGGGACGAGGACTACAGGGCGAGGCCCAGCACTTTTGGGGAGGGCCGGAAAGCCCCCCCGCTTAAAGAAATATCGAAAATTTCTCCCCCCACCATGTTCGCTGCCTTCGGGGGAAAATCCAAATCCAAAGGGCCGGATTGGGGGGTGACCCCCGTTGCCCCACCTAGGGAAAGGGCTGCCCTTCCATCGTTCCCGGCAAGGGTTAGTGAACAATCCCCGGAAAGGTGGAGAATTGCCAACAGGGTTGGGGGGGGGACCAAAGTTGGTCCTCCGGGAAGCTGTCAAACAAAGCCCTCCAAAAATCCCAAAGGGAAATCCCCCTTTCCCTGACCGGGCCCCACCCCTTTTTCCAAGGGGTTTTCCCCGGGTTTTCCCCTATCTGGGGGGCAGGTTGCAGACGGAAAGGAAACATGCCCCCCTCATGATTCCCCTTCATCATGTTCCCCGGGGAAAAGGCCTTCCCCCTTCCCCGGGCGGGTCCGGGGTTGACCAGGTACTGACTGCAATTGAGTTCTGGTGCAGCCCCAATTAGGGGCCTTTCCCCCAGGCCCCCTAAAACTTGCCCCGGTGGTAACGGGGACCAGCCCCCACATTTTTTCTGACCCCCTGGTAGGTCCTCTCAAACCCGTTCGGTCTTACCCACTGCTTTTGGTGGGGCCGGGGGCCCGTCACATTTTCCCCTGGGTGAAACTAGGTTCATAAGGCCCCCTTTTTGTCACGGAAGGGCACAACAAAACCAATGACCGAACCTCGGGGGAAACTAATTCCCCTTTCCCCCCCCCTTTTCCTTCCCCAAAACCGGGGGCCCCCGGGTACACCCCGCCCAACGGGACTCGAAGGAGCAACCCCCGCTTTGAGGCCTGGGGGACTTTCCCGGAAAGCAAATAGTAGGTTTTTGGGAGGAAACCCCTGCCCCACACCCCGTGGTTTGCCCCCCAAACCCACTTAAGCATCTGTTTCGGGGTTTGCCATTGAAACCTTTTAAACCAAAAAGGCCATTATCTGGGGGTTTTTGGTACGGGCGGGCCACCAGGTTGCACCGGTTCAGCTTACCAAAGGACTCCATTAAACTGCGACCATGAAGGGGGCCCCCTCAGTAAGGCAATTCTGGGGAAAGCCCCTCAGAAAAAAATCTCCTTTAAGGGGCGTGACCCCTTGTTGGGCCCGAAGGGGCCAGAAAAGGCTAACCGCCCCTTCCGGGTCCCCCCCGAGGGCTTTTTTTCCTACAAACCGGGAAATTTGGACAGCATTTCCAAAAAAAACCACACCACCCCCTGAAAGGCTCGTCTATAAAAGGCTTTCCCAAATTGGGGGTTTTTTGGGTCTGGGCCCCCCCCTTTCCCCCCACCCCTCTGACGGGTGGCCGCACAAAAGGGGCAGTAGGCAGCCACATCATTTCCCCCCATCTTGGCCATTTAAAATCGGGGCCCCACCTTTTCCTTGGCTTGGTGATCCCTAGGGTTTGTGGGGGCCAGGGAAATTTCCCCTGCCAACCCGAAACCAACTCCGCCTGAAGGGGATAGGAAAACCCCCCAACCTTTCGGTCCCGGGGCCACGCCTCCGGGGTGAACCCCGGGTCTAACCGCCCCGGGGTTAACACCTCCTTGGCCCCAAACCCCCCCCCCGCGCGGTGTCTAAATTCCCAAAGGGGGGCCCGGGCCCGCCTCTCCTTGAAAAGTTTTCAGGTTGTCGTCACCCCACTAACCGCTGAAAACCTCGACTAGTTTGGGCCAAATGGTGAGAATCCCACGTCCCCTGTGGGTTTTCCCTGGGACCTATCCCTTTCCCTCACCTCCCCTGGCCATTTACCTGTTCCGGGGGAGGATACCGCCAGGCCCCGGGGGGCCCCCTGGCTTTTCCCACTGAGCGGAAAAGGGGCCCCAAAAACCCGCTGAAACCCCAAGCGGGGGCACCCTCCCCACCCGGCGTCTATATAGGCCCGCCTTTGTTTGGGCCCCTAACCGGGCCCTCCGACATCCTGTTTTGTGGGGAACCCTGCTCTCTTGGCCTTTCCGGAGCCCCCCTCACCTGCATGCTCCCCCATTTGCAGCTGCCCTTCCCCCTGTTTTACCCTGGTTTTGGGAGCAGGGGGTTTGGGGGCCCCCCCGGGGCTTAGGATTAGGGAAAATTGGCCCAGGGTTTTTTGCCCCCCTTTTCCCCCCCCCTTTCATTCCCGCGGGTTTGGCCCCCCCCCTTTTCCGGGTGCCCAAATTTTGGTTGCATACTCATCCGCGAGGTTTGCTGTGGCGGTGGCCCCCCCGGGTTTCCCCGGTCATAAAAGCTGCTGGAGGTACTCTTGGGCGTTCCACAAAAACTGCCCGTTCGATGAGCCCCTTTCACTGCTGACGGTGGTGATCTTTAGCCCCTAGGTCCACTGTCAAATTTGCTTTTGGAGGGCCCCCTGTGGTGGGCCCCCCAGCGTCTTAGGAAAACCCCCCGCTGCAAACTCTGGAGCTTTCTTCCTGACACTCGGTTTTGAGATTGTAGCCGGATCATGCCGCTGTTTCCTCCTCTAGGTCAGGGGGACTCGCTGGGCAGCCCCGAAGATCTCCAGACTTTTACCTCGAACGAAGCAGAAACCGACCCACGGTCCTCCGGCACAGGGTTTCGGCGCGAATTTTTTTTCAAACCCAGCGGAAGGGGTTCCGGGTCCCACCTTTATCCAGCATGGGGTCCTCCGCCCTCAACTTTGGGCCCGGGGTCTCAGACGGCTCTCTACGGGGGGGGGGGAACTTCCCTTTACCAGCTTTAGCACCCGTAATTGGGGGGTCACGCTCACCTGACAAACCTCCAAATCCAACTTCGCAACTGCTAGAGGGCCTTGAGCTCGAGGTCTCCACCTCAAGCTTAGCCGGGGCAATTTGCGGGAGAATAGCCGATTGGAGCTCCCCACTGCGCCACTGACCACCTGCACTGGCTCCTTGAACCCGACTGACTCCTCCTCGCCCTCAAATCCTACCTGGCTGGCCGAGCCCCCGGCTCATTTCACCGACTGTTTCCTCTGGGCACATTTTGCCCTTGCTCACAAAGCCATCCTTGCAACCCTTGGTCACTTAAACCCCAAAAACTGAAACCCTGAAATCCCCCAAAACCCTTGTATTGCACTCGACTTGTCTATCTGGGGTTAACCCAAACCCCAGCAGAAAAACCCCAGCGGGTAGTCCTTATGTTTGGGGAGTACGGAACCCCACTAAACCCACACTATTGTCTTGACCCCACCCTCTGCCCCAATATGTACGAAAACACCTAGCCGCCGGCCCACTCGAGGACAACAGCCTACTTGGGGGTGTATCTCGAATTCAGGGCCCCCCAGGGGTGCACAAGTCACCAATACTTTCCACTTTTTAACCCCTGTCCACAGGGGCAAAGGGAGAACCAGGGAAGAAGAACCTTCCCTCCAGAACCCTAACCTGCCACCATTCTCTCGTTTAGTTAAAAAAGACCGGCCTTACCGATTTTATAACAGGGCCAGGAACCAACCCTTTGGGTAGCTATATATTTAGACCAACTGGGCTGTGAGGCCGATGATCAAGACAGACTAACTCAGATTAAAGTTTATAGATTTAATTAGCCTTGGAGGGCACACTGGGACAAAATATACAGAATGATAAAAATATACAGGTAAAAAGTCAAGGGCACATACAAGCATGGGTTACAGACAAAAGGCAGTTAAAATGGGTCAAGTTACCTTTGTTGCTTGGTGCTGGGCTAACTTGGGGGGCTTATTGTGGCCTGGCTTCTGTGTATGGTTTGCTCCTGGAAATGCTTTAGGTACCCCCCCTCCTGGATCAACGTAGAGCCCACACGGGTCCTGCTATATCTGTGAGGGGACAGCCACTGGCAGCCCCCTTACACGCCCCCACACCCCCCTGGGGAAAGGTCCCAGGAACTCCTCCCATTCTGGTCCATGCAGTTTTTTGACAGAAACACAAAAATGGACAATAACGCGCGGGCATTGACACAGAAACCGGCTGGTGGCTCCATCAGAACCGGCTGACCTACACGATGCCCGGATATCAGACACGCCTATCTTATGGGCTCCGTAGGTCCGGGTTCTGGGTATCTCGGGCCCCCTGCGCCCCAGAAACCCGGAAATGGGGCTGTGTGTGCGGGGGGGTTCCATGTTTTGAGATATGAACTCGCCATGCACCAGTTATGAGCGATCGCCATTTAATCGATAAAGAAAATTTTCCCGGGGACGACCCGGGCTGGGTTGGATTAATTGAAGTCTTTTTAAGCTTGGGAGTTTGAGGCAGGGAATATGTCCTGGGGCTAATTGAGGTAATGAGGTTCTTTTGAGGTATCCACATGTCCTGCTGTGTTTAAATCCTATAGAGAGAATTTACAGTGGGCTTGATTACTGTGTAAATTTAGGCTTGTCCTGGCGGAGCCATCTAGCCAGATGAGGGTTTGGGGGAGAGAGCTGTCATTGGGGGATGAAGTAAAGTGAATTCTCCCTCACAAACTTGTTTTCTTAAACCACTTGAAATCTGTGTGGATGTAAATTTGTTCCACTGGTAACAGGGAGGGCCTCCAGAAGGACTTGTGTTTTTAGTTTCTGTAAGTTGGACATACGATTCACATTCGTCATACTGAAGAAGTTCATCCAAAGCCAGTTTTGCAGCATTTGCTTTTGCTTCTTTTTTGTTCTGTCCCATTCCAGTTTTGTAATTAATTCCATCAACAATGGCACACAATTCAAAATAAGCACCTATAACATATCCTGAAGTTATGGTCTTCTTCAGTTCAAGTTCCTTACGCTGAATTTGAACAAACTGGTGAAACTAAGAAACTGGATTCAAACCACCACGTTTATACTTCATGAGTGTTTGAATGTCACTGCTGTCCTCCTCAACGGTCTTGGTATGCAGAGGCTGACCACTCGCCAAAAAACCTCCCATGTCACTCTCCACATCAATACTGCAATGAGCAGGGGATGTCTGTCCCACATCTTTGTTGCCAAGTAACTGATGACTGTCCTCAAATTGTTCGTCCTCGCTGTATAGTGGCGCTGAGCCCAGACCACATATTAGTTCTCTGGCTGAGGAACCCGAACGGGACAGAGACGGGTTGAGGATAGGTGAGGGCCACTGACTTGTTCCCGGGCCATGCCAACTAAGAGTTGTATCTGACGAACCCACCGCTAGGGTTGTCAGATGTCATCTGGGATGAAGTTGATGACCTACTCAACCAAGCAAGAACCCTTGGGTTGCTGATCAACACACAGCCGCTACAGGACACCGGCAGTTCTGGCCTCACCGAGTGACCTTGCTGCGACGTCCCCTTACTGTGATGCGTCCTGTGCCTGCTCCAGGAATGTTTGTGCCACTGCCACTCGCATGTGAAGAGCCTGTCACCTCTCTGTCTGACATACTGTTTGTTCAAAAATTGACAGACTCTTTTTAATGAAGATATCTGTATATGATAAATACACACCCTGTATTTGACTCCAAATGAACCCACTAACAGGCTTGGGTAATCCTTGGATATAAATTGTGCCAGGAAAAATCACCAGGAAAAATGTACTTGTATGTGGCGTTTAAAAACACCGTGTATTTTACTCAATATAAAAGCACAAACAGGCTTAAATAACCCTTGGATATAAATTGCGCTCCAGAAATCACCAGGAAAAATTTACTCGTATGTGGCGTATAAAAACACCGTGTATTTTACGGAATACAAAAGCACAAACAGGCTTAACTAACCCTTGGATATTCAAAGCGCTCCAGAACTGACCAGATGGCATTAAAATGTATACGGGGCAGAATTAGATCCACCCTTGACTTGAATTACAATAACCCACAAACTGAATCAAAATGATAACGGAAGAGGAGCAGTCTCTGATAAAAGCAGTGACACCCCCCAAAATCGATGTTAAAAACAAATTTATTTTGTGTTAGATCTCGGCAGAAGCAGCTGCAGCTGCGGCACAACGAAAGCAGTGTGAGCAGCCAGCAAGGCGTCTGGACTTATATAGTGCTGAGACGTCACAGAATCGCGCCGGTCACTGATTGGCTTCATCTCTGCACATGTCATTGAGGGTGTTCCTTTCTTCCTACCACAGTTTTTTGCCCCATGTAACGCCATGTGCTTGCGGCCATTTTAGCAATTAAAAACAAGCTTCGTTCCCACGAATCACCCCAAACTTCTATTTCGTGCAGAACCGAAGTTTTGCTGAAATTCTAGATGAATTCCACTTCGTTAGAATCGATTCGCCCATCTCTAAGTATAACATGTTATAGTGACTAGAAGTCTGGGGAAGGGTCGTTGATCCAGGGATTATTCCGATTGCCAGATTGGAATCAGGAATTAATTTTTTCCCTAAAATGAGGACAATTGGCTTCTTGCCTTCCTCTGGATCAACACTGCAGCACAATAGACTTAACTTGCTGGGCGTTTGTCTTTTTTCGGCCGACAAACTATGTAACTATGTACCACCAGATTTTGGCCAACAACCTCCTTCATTCAGTATGAGCATTGAGGACAGGTTGTGGCTGGGTCTTCCAGCATGACAATAATCAGAAACCCACAGCCAGAACTAAGAAGTGACTCCGTAAGAAGCATTTCATGGTCCTGCAGTTGTCTAGCCGGTCTCCAGACCTGATCCCAATAGAAAATCTTTGGAGGGAGCTGAAACTCAATGTAGACCAGCAACATCCCCAAAACCTGAAAGATCTTGAGAAGATCTGTATGGAAGAGTGGGCCAAATTCCCTGCTGCAGTGTTTGCAAACTGGGTCAAGAACTACAGAAAATGTCTGACTTCTGTAATTGCAAACAAAGGTTTCTGTATCAAATATTAAGTTCTGTTTTTCTATTGTATCAAATACTTATTTCATGCAATAAAATGCAAATTAATTATTTAAAAAACACACAATGGTAATTTTCCGAATTTTTTTTAGAATATGTTTCTTACAGTTGAAGTGAACCTACGATAAAAATTACAGACCTCTCTATTCTCTCTAGGTGGGAAAACTTGCAAAATCGCCACTGTATCAAATACTTATTTTCCCCACTGCAACAGGGGAGGAAGATAGTTGTACGGCATTGGCTGGGCAATGAGTAGATTAGTAAATGGAAATGAGAGCAGATATGCTTGACGTTGAAGCTTTGTAGTTTAGGGTGAGAGTCTTGAACTCGGTTCTGCAAAACAAGGGGATTCAGTAAAAAGACATTAGACAGAGAGCAATGGCATTAGTATAACTACTAGACGGAGTAAAGCAGAGCCAGTCTGTTCAGTGAGATTCCAGTCAGTAGTGATTTACAGGAGCCGAGATGAGAAATTGAGGCCTGGATTAATGGTCTTGTGTTATGGTCGTTGATAAGGAAAAGCTAGGAACAGTAAAATATAATTTCTATGCTTATTTTATTAAATATTTCATCTCTTTTGATAATTTATTAATTGATCCTTTTCTTTGTAGGCAAAACAAACACCTTTGAGGACCTGTTGGTTGAGCTGGGAATGGAGAAGTACAAAAACTCAAGGCTGACTCTGGGGGATGTTCTGAGCATCGGCCGAGAGAATCGAAATCATTTTAAGCCTAAAACAGAGCAGATCTCCCTGAACACTTCTTAATGAACATTATTGCCTTGGACAGAAACGCTAGAAAAACTAAACTTGATGATGATCTGTCAAATCTGGGATCAAGTGTAGATGATGATGATGAGTTTGGTTTTCTCGACAGGAACATAGATCATAGATCAAAATCTCTTCACCCTTCAGATGTTCTGTGCGCTGTCCTGAACTGCTCAGATAAATGTCTTCAGCAGGAGATTATATCGAAGATGTCCATGTGCCAGTTTGCAATTCCTCTCTTGCTTCCTGCTGTGGATGGTTCAGGCTGCACCTTTATGCTTTGGGGGATGAGAGACATTGTGAAGAAATGGAGACCTCAGTCACTAGCAGACAGTAGAGGGTTCAGAGAAGACAACGTGGTGAATATTGAAATGCCGATCTTCTCCTTCGTCAGGCTGGGGCCAAATAAATTATCTAAATCTAAACTACTAAACCTCATTCTTAACCCAGCTCAACAACACCATGACTTCTTCATACATGACAACATGGAAGGAGGGAACATTGAGAGGAAGATATCGGATGGGCTGGTAGAAATGTCCTGGTGTTTTCATTGTGGGAAATCTGATGTTTTCTCAGAGCCCATTGCTGTGGCCAACCTACGAGGAGACCTGGAGTCCAACTGGGAACAGTTCACATTTCTCACCCGAATCTCATCGGCCACCTTTATATTTATTGAGAGTATGAGTGAGACACAATTCAGATTATTATCATCCTGTGTTCCCTCTGACACTATGTTTTATTTCATTGTCAGTCCAAGTAAAGACAAGGCTGTCGACCCAGAGACAAAGAAACACATGCAAAATCTAATTCCTCTCCTACAGATTGAGAAAACTAATGTTGTGCTAAAAACAGCCACAATGAATGATGCAGATTTCATGAACAAAATTCAAAAAACATGAGATGTAATTAAAAGATAAACCTAAACTGGTAAAACTAAAGGACATCACTGAACAAGTCTCTGGTCTGAATATCAACATAGATGAAGCTTATCCTGAGATACAGACAACAAGAGACTGTGCCCATAACATCACCTCAATAATAACAGATGTAGAAGGATTTAAGAATCAAACCTTAAAATTACAAGGCGATCTGTGGAAACAGTTGTCTAAATTAGAAAAGGAATTATGCAGAATGAAAAATCAAGGCGAAGAAAACCCAGAAATGTATCGGTCAAAGCTAAAAGAGCAACGTAAATTACTCCACAGAAAACAAAGTGAGCATGATCTCCCAGAAGTGATGGTGTTATTCATTAATGCAATTACTCATTTATCTAAAGACAAGAAACAGATTTTTCTTAAGTGGATGAAATTTGAACTCGATTCCATTGCAAGAGAAAGTTTATCCAAATTACAGACTGAATATAAAGAGAAGTGTAACAATCCTGATGCATCAGCCAATCCCCAAGAACTTAAGGACCTTGATAAGAGAATTTCAGAGAGTTCATTAGGGATTGAACATTTCCTCCGGGAGTTGGGGCAGTTTTATGAGGCTGAACGCTCCATGATAGAGCAAAGATTACTTACTAGAGGCAGAATACAGTTTGCTGGATTACCAATAATAGCTGCCGACCTCCTTTTGGATGGGTTCCCATTGGAGCTGATTGATGGAGATGCCTCCAACATTCCCTTACAGTGGATAACTGATGTCCTGACTGAGCTGGATAAGAAGACTGGAGGACAATGTAGGATGAGAGTGATAACGGTGCTGGGAGTGCAGAGTACGGGAAAGTCCACCCTTCTGAACACCATGTTTGGTCTACAGTTCCCTGTGGCCAGTGGACGATGCACACGAGGAGCCTTCATGACTCTGATTAAACTGAAGGAGAACTTCCAGGAGGAGATTGGCTGTGAATTTATTCTAGTGATTGACACTGAAGGGTTGAAAGCTCCTGAATTGGCTTCTCTTGATGACAGTTACGAACATGACAATGAATTGGCCACATTAGTGGTCGGGTTGAGCGACATCACAATAGTCAACATGGCCATGGAAAATACCACAGAGATGAAAGATATTCTACAGATTGTTGTCCATGCATTTCTGAGAATGAAGAAAGTTGGAAAGAAACCGAGCTGTCAATTTGTCCACCAAAATGTGAGTGATCCGTCCGCCCATGACAAAAATATGAGAGACAGGAAGAAACTTCTAGAACAATTAGATGAAATGACAAAAGTGGCTGCAAAAATGGAAAAGAAAAGTGGCATTGACAAATTCAGTCACGTCATGGACTACGACCTTGAAAAACACAACTGGTATATTCCTGGACTATGGCAGGGGGTCCCACCAATGGCTCCTGTGAACTTAGGATACAGTGAACATGTTTCTGAACTCAAAAAATATCTATTACAATTCCTGAAAACCCAGAAATTTCCAGGCAAAGCTTCAACGATACCTGATTTTTGTGAATGGGTGAGAAGTTTGTGGACTGCTGTCAAACATGAGAAATTCATCTATAATTTCAGGAACAGTCTAGTGGGGGGAAGCTTTAATAAGTTGTCCATGCAGGTCTCCCGTGGGAATGGGATTTTCCCAAAAGAGATCCAGAATGGGGGGTAAGGAAAGAAACTAACTTTAAAAAATGGGCAACAGAAAATTTTTGATAAAAAACACATCGAACACACGGGGATCTCGTGGGGCTTCTAAAGATGAGAGCGAAAATTTGGCCCTATGGAAATATTTTAAAAGTGAAAAGAACATTTTAATTGATTGAAAAATAACGGAAAAAATTTAAAACAGGTGCTGAAGTCTAAAAAAGAATAAAGAGAAACCCCATCGACAAGTATGAAAAAAACACTTTCTATAAAAAAAGGGGGAAAAAAAAGATTGGGACATTAAGAAAAAATACCGGGGGTTTTAATTGAGGAGAAAATCGATGAATCCTGAAAACCTCAGAGAAAAGAACACAGTAAGTGATGCGGAAATAGAAGCCAATTAATTCCATGTGGGAAAAAAAACCCTGTCGATCTACAAATTTAGAAATTCAGAGAAATAAGAAGCGATGCAATTTTCCCGCAACTTAGAAGACATTAGCAGCAAAAGGGCCGATATAATGAACATTATTGGGGTGTAAGAAAGTTACAGAACCCCGCAGCCCCTTTACCATTGACAAAAGCATATAGTCTGCCCCGGTGGGGGAAAAACTTGGAAAAAAATATGGGGGAAAAAATAATGAAACCCTATGAAAAACTTCAAGATTTTTCTTTCTCTTAGAGAGTGGCAGTACAAAATGAAGGTGAATACCAGTGAGGACTATGATGAAATTTACTGCCAGGAAATGCTCAGAAAAAATTAAATACAGAACTTGTGAACATTTTAAAAGTCTCCATACACTTTACTTTTTGACTGACATCAAGGGTTTATTTTTAGAAAACCCTCTACATTTTTCAGCAGATGCTTAAATTATTTTCAAAAAATGACCCAAGAACCCCTGGACAACCTAAGGCTGATTACGGGACCATTTTCCCTTTTCATGTTTTCAAAGAAAAGTAATCTCAAACCGAGGCAAACATTTCTGTGAAATGTGCCTGACCCCACAATATCTGAATATGTTAAATCTCGGGGAGGAGAGGGTTGAGACATCTTACAGGGCTCAAAAAATCAGTATTTAAAAGTAGAAGCTTCTTTCAGTGAAATCTTTGGAAATCTACTGGAGGATATGTCTTTTGAGAAATATGTTCAATATATTAATTCTTATGAAAAGTTTTCCAAAGACTGGATCCTAAGCAAAATATCAGCAATTTATGAGAAGCCAGCAGCTCTCAAGCGATTACAGGACAAGCTTATCAGTTCTATCAGTGAAGATGTGAAAGAAATTCTTAGAGAAGATGAAATTCTGGAAAGTGAAGACATTCCTCGGTTTTTAGAAAATGTTCAGAAGAAGTTAAAGGACAAGCTGGTTATTTCAGAGACGGCAATGACAATCATCGCTTTCAATAATACAGTTAATGTTTGTCAGTTCTCATCTGATATTCAGAATTTTCTTGCACTCACAGAACAGCATCCGGGGCAAGCAAATTTATGGGTTTAAATCCTACTTTTAAAACTCAAGTTAAAGCCTCAGAGAGTGTTCAGGAAAGTGATTGGATGTGGACATCAGGTCCATTCTGTAAAATCCCCTGTGAGGCCGAGTCTGACCACAAGGACACTTGATCTTTTTCCCTAACAAGGTTTGGGACGATACAGATGGTCAAATAGTGACATTTTAGTCACAGACATTTGTACCACTGCTGTTGTATCTAAATCTCGTTTTAAAAATTCAGCCACAGATGGTAAATGGCATCCATACAAAAAGTATCGCGATTACTATCCAGACTGGAGCATCCAACCTGACTCCAGCCTCCAGTCCTCGATTTCGGAAATACATTTTTGCCCAATTTTAAAACAGAATTTGCAGAAAATATGAAGCCAAACCCCGGGTGACCTCCGGGAAGACTGGAAGAAAAAAACAAAGTAAGACGCCCTCAGCAGATTAAAGACACTATTCAATGAGTCCTAATATCAGCGGCAGGAACAGAAGAGCTGTAAGAAACCTCCAGAGCTACAAAGTGATAAGTAATTATATTAGCAGCTTCCTTGATATATAATTCACAGGTTAGAAGCTATTTAACCTCTTAAGGATGCAGCTGTTTTTGGATTTTTGTTTTTTCCTCCCCACCTTCCAAGAGCTATAACTTGTTTATTTTTCCATCTACATGAATGTGTGAGGGCTTGTTTTTGTGGGACAAGATGTACTTTTTACTGCTACCATTGACATACCATATGATGTACTGGGAGATTATTTGTGGGGTTAAACAGGAAAATGCCACTGTGCCATTTCTGTGTGGGTTACATTATTATGGAGTTCGCCGTTGGTTATCTGTATCCTGCGGGTTGGTACAATTCTGTTGATGCCAAAAGTATATGGTTTTCATTGTGTTTTACTACTTTTTTAAAAACAGAAAAAAATATTAAAAAAATTAGCTTTGCAGCACCATTTTCTGAGATCAAGAACTTTTGTTTTTTTTCCTCTGGTAGAGCTGTGTCACCTTTTGATTTTTTTGTGGGGTGAGGTCTAGTTTTTATTGTTTTTACACCGGTGAGTACTCGACTATCACTTTTGAAGCGGGATGACCAAAACCCCCCCACAATTTTGACATTTTATTTTAACAGTATTTACTGTGTAAGATAAATAAGATAATATTGTATTAGATTGGACATTTAACGACGTATCAGTATGTTAATTATATGTTTTCTTTATTTTTTTGTTTGGCAAATGAGAAGTTTTTCTTTTTCCCCTTTTAGTACTTTCTTTTTTTTCCTTTTATTTACATTTAGTCTCCTTATGAGATTAGAATATGCAATTACCTGTACTATATACTGCAGTAGGTACTTCAGTATATAATGATTTAATTAAGGGTAACAGGAGTATATTTATTCATTAGGCCCACAGGATGCCATGACAACCAAAAAGTGCCCTGTGGTTCTATCAAAGGGTGAGGGTCGAATGGACACCCCTTTCTAACTCTTTTCATACTCGAATTACAGGAAATAATTGAACCACCATCTTGGTACACCCATCTGCATTACTTAAATAGTGCAGAAGCATGTTCTAGTGATCAAGGGATCAGACTGCTTGTACAAGTAAAAAAAAAAACGAATAAAAAATCTTAAAAGTTTAAATCCCCCTTTTCAATTTTATAAAAACAAATAATAATAAAAGTACACATAAGTGCTATCGCCACATCCGGATAGGTGCAAGCTATTAAAATATACTATCCTTTATCTTGTACACTGAACACCATAGAAGAAAAAAATTCCAAACAACATAAATAATTGGAATAAAAAGTGATCAAAAAGTCAGGTCTCTTCCAACATTTGCAGTTACTGGTCACAGAAAATGGAGCTACAGTGCATATTAAAGACATAGAGAATGTTTTTATTTTTCTAATAGTACTAAGGCAAGGTTCACACGGCTTATTCTTGCCGTAATTGCGAGCAGGATTTCGCTCGCAATTACGGCTTGAATAAGGGGCGAGGGCAGGGCTGGGGCACGGCGGGTGCGCTGCTCGCCGGCCCCACAGACAATGCATTATTTACGGCGCATATGTGCATGTCACTTTCTCCTCCCTGCGGGGGATTCGCTGAGCGGGGAGGAGCGACGGAATCCACAGTTCTCTATGAGAGCAGTGGATTACCGTAATGACAGGGACGGATTGGAGCCGTAATGCAGCGCAAATCCGGCGCGCAGTACGGTTCCAATCCGCGCACAAATAAGCCGTGTGAACACGGCCTAAGACGTAACGAAAACTCTACATATGTGGTATCACTGGAATCATACCGACCTGCAGAATACAGGTAGCACAATTATACTGAAAAATGAGCGAAATAAGAACAAGACTTCCGCAAACATGACACAAGTCCGCTTTTTTTACATTTCACCCCACTTTGAATTTTTTTGTATTAGTCAAAGGATAGAAGGATACTTCACCCCGAGCACAGTGCTCACCGATCCTCATAGTTATCATCTCTTCTTTTACATTCAAAATTATTTCATTAAGCTGCTTTACAGAACTCTCCCTATGTAGTAACTCAGGAAGGGGACTTAAAAGGGTCGTTTCACTACAAGGTTTGCTTTTTATGTTAAAGATCTTGCAAAAACAAGTCGCTTTGCAATATGTGTCCATTAACAGTGTCCTACCTATTCCTAGATTTCCCCTCTTGTATGGGCTGCATTAGCTCCTCAGGTCGCTATAGCTGTAGACCTGTTTGAGCTCTCCTGATAGGCTGCCAGCACTGGTTGCTAGAGCTACAGACCTGGCTTCTACTGCAGCCTAGTAGAAGCCAGTAAACATACCCCAGGATTCAAAATGAAACCAAGAAAACAGGACAGAGGTAAGATGAATCAATGTAATAAGACCACCCCTTTCATAATGCCTGCATCATTCAGGTTTCATAGGTCTCAATGAAAGTGTGTTGTGGTCGAGAAGAAACATCGTCCATATGGAAACATCTTCCACACCTGCCTTTATTACTGCTCTGCAGCCCAGGATGAAGCCGCCCTCCCTGGGCTCACACTGGACATGAACTTCCTCTATTACCATTCTTAGATTATGAAATGAACCGGGGTGACTTTATGCCAGTAAACCCCACAGCTCAGCCCTTCTGAAGCTTATTATTACTTCTGTCTTACCCGCTGACGCCTCCAGTTCTTGGTCTGGTGCTCATCACGATGCTCTGTGAATGGTGACACCAGGTTGGGTTGCAGGATTTTTGGCTCCACCACGCATGTTCATGAATTAACCATCCATTGATCCCGCCTTCTCCTGAGAGGCGGCCTGTGCCCTCGCTCTTTACTTTTAGCATTTTATATATATCAGATTACCTAGAAGAGGTTTAAGAAATATTCCTACTTCTTATCATTATTATGGTACATATACCTATGAGCGCTATTTCAGCATTGATGTTTTCTCAGGCTAAGGACAACAGCAGTCACAGGAAATAATAATATAAAGCTTATCAATCAAAAGACTCAACGTTAGATGGTCCAGCAAACGGACAGGTGGAGGTTAACATGCGGGTTTGCTCCAGAGATGGGAGAGACATAGAGATAACTGTCCCTAATTAATTGTCCCTAATTCTTTCCCTAAACCTCACCCTATAACTGTCCCTACAGTCCTGAAAAGGGACCGCGGCATGCATCTTGACACCTGCCCTTCATAACATCTATACTCTGTTCAGAAACCTACTGGAATACTAAAAAAGGTTCCCTAGAACAGTGTTGAGTTACAAAACATTCAGAATGTAAGTGGAGTGTTCAGGGTAGTTGGATTTACATTTACAACACATATGTGAAGGCCATTTCCACCATGTCACCTTCTCAAGGGATTGTTACTCAAATCTTTAGAGTTTAAAATGGCCTTAGAGCCGAGGATATATCCTTTTATTTAACGTATATAAACTAAGCTGATTTGCATCACAGAAATGTATAAAAAAATGCCTGAGCTAGTCAGTTTTTCTGACCTGATTAGTTACTTTAGAAACTGCTTCACTTTTCTGATCCACCAGTTTAATCAGGGGATGATTACATACAGATTCATTTAGTCCCTAGTAATTGCTTATTTCAGTCATTGCAATCTATTATATGAAAATAAATCTTTTTATCCATGTTCTCATCCATTATCCTTCACGGGGATGTCTCACACCTGTTCATATGCACTTTATAAAGCACATAGACGCCTGTTTCCTGCTCCATAGCGGAGCAAGTCCTGTACAAGTCCTGTCCTGTTCTCGGGGACCTAAATGCTCTTGGTACTACGTGGTTGGCTATTTGTCTAAATGACCTTGATGTTATAATACATCACCCATGTAGTGGTCTCTGCTAGAGATGAGCGAACGCTATATGAATATTCAAGTTCGAGTCGAATCTCGAATTTTGAGAAATTCGTTTGAAGTTCGAGTCAGGTTAATTTTTATACCTACACAGGTGAGGAGAGTCAATAATTACCCTCCATAAGAGTAACCTGGATATGTGGAATAACTTAGTGAAGAATATTTGACTCTAAGGGGCCGTTCACACGGCTTATTCAGGGACTGATTGGAGTCGTACTGCGCGCCGTATTTGCGCTGCAGTACGGCTCCAATCCGTCCCAATAACTACGGTAATCCACAGTTCTCATAGAGAACTGTGGATTCCGTGTCTCCCCCCAGCTCGGCGAATCCGCCGGGCGGGGAGAAAGTGACATGCACATTATCCCGGCGGAATATGCGCCGTGGATAATGCATGTCTATGGGGCCGGGGATCTTATTCAAGCCGGAATTGCGGGCGAAATCTGTCCCGCATTTACGGTTTGAATAAGCCGTGTGAACCAGCCCTAAGAGTCACAGAAAAAAATAATTCATTACTTTCAAGGGCTAATTAAAAAGATGAGGACAGCGTAGCTATAGAAGGTACGGCGCTAGCAGCTGCTACAGAGCCCCCTTGACACATAAGAAGACACCGGTATTGGAAATGGCACATGGTAGCTGACAGGAGCCCCCTATCACTTTTTGCACCAGGGCCCAAGAACTTCAAGCTATGCCTCTGCAGGCTGGACTAGATTAGATGGCAATACCATTGGTGGAAGCATGAACATGCCAATTGGGAACAGCCAGGTTCCGGTTCCACTAAAATTGGTGGCAGTACCATTGGTGGCAGCGAGAACATGGCAATGTGGAACAGCGAGGTTCCGGTTCCACTACATTAGACGCCGTACAGCAGCCAGCCTTCTGTGTACCAGGTGTGGGAACTGAAGAAAAGCTTTCATCCAACCATCCCAAAGCTAAAAGCCTGTATGTCGGCATTTCCAGGCTGTTGACCTTGGAAATGTTGCCTTTCCGTCTGGTGCACACAGATGGGTTCCACCATGTCATGCCTCTGGCATGCCCCTAATATCAGATGACGAGCAGGCATTCGCCAGAAAAGCTGTCCCTGCCATGCCATGTGTCCATCAAAGTCCATCTCACTAAAGACACAAGGACTAGTAAGCATGGTCAAGAGCGTTACATCTCACTGACTGCTCACTGGTTGACTTTGGTGGATGACAGTGCCTCTGTGATGGGTCTGGGCCGACACTCTTCAACACTGCCGGGATGGAGCAGAGTCCAGATCCCCAACCACATTGGGTAGCATCACGTGCCAAGAGAAACCAGACCGTTCTCAAATTAATGTGTCTTGGAGACCGTCAACACACAGGTCAAAAACTGTGGACGGCTCTGCGCACTCAGACCGACTAGTGGCTGGATGCTAAGAACCTGGTGCCAGGCAAGGTGGTGTGTGACAACGGGTGTGTGGCACATGTCATGAACCTGGCTGTGTAGAAATTTCTCAAGCGCTACCCGGGTCTTGACTGTCTGCTGAGAAAGGCTTGAGGTCTTAGCTCACACTTCCGCACCAAAATGGTCAGTCGGGATGATACCCTTGTAAGCAGAACTGTTCTGGTTATATTTTTACTGGAAACAAGCGTTAGGCGCTCTGCGGCAGAAGGTCCCAGTAGTGATGGAGGAGGAGGACACAGAGCCTTACTCGCCGGAGGATATAGAAAGCCCAAATGTTATTTTTATTATTTATTTTAGAGTGCCCTTAGAGCGCTGTACGTTCAGTGTGGTTACATAAACGACATTGGTCAAACAAGTACAAGGTGACGATAAGTAACTAACAAATGGTACAGAGGGAGAGAGGGCCTTGCCTGTGAGGGCTTTCAGTCTACAGGGAAGGAGGGAAGAAACAGAAGGTGAGGAGCAGACATGTTTGTGGGGTGGGAATAGTGCAACGCAGTTAATGTTGGTTATAGGCAATCCTGAAGAGATGGTTTTTCAGGTTGCTTTTGAGGCTAGTGAGAGTGGGGGAGAGTCTGATGTTTTGGGACAGTGTTTGGGGTAAGCATGAGGAAAACTTTGAGACGGATATGTGAGGAGCTGATAAGAGAACAGCAGAGAAGAAGGTCCTGTGAGGAGCGGAGATTGGATGAGGGGAAGCATCTAGAGATTAAGGCAGAGATGTATGGAGGGGAGAGGTTATGGAGAGCCTTGTAGTTCAAGGTTACTAACTTGAACTGGATTCACTGGGCAATTGGTATCCAGTGCAGGGATTTGCATAGGGGAGGGGCAGGGGAGTATCGAGGAGAGAGATGAATCAGGCGGGTGGCAGAGTTAAGGATGGTTTGGATGGGAGCGAGGGTGCTAGACAGGAGGCAACAGAGAAGGATGTTGCAATAGTCTAGGTGGGAAATGTTAAGTTAAGGAATGAGCGGATTTGGGAGATATTTTTCAGGTGGAGGTGGCAGGCAGAGGCAAGGGTTGGGATGTGTGGTTTGAAGGACAGATTGGAGTCAAAGGCAGCGGACTCATAGAGCCAGTGAGAAAGTGTAAACATTGACAGTGATAGAGAGATCAGGTGGAGGGACAGAGTGGGACTGTTTGGCAATTGTATCACTCTTCTTTAGGCGGTGGTTCAAGGTCGAGGGTGTGTGCAGGACAGCAGTTCAGAGTCGAGCGCATGAGGCTAGCCAGGGCTCTGTTGACGGTCAGGATGAGGACGTGGAGGAGGATGAGGATGAGGAGGTAGGGGTGGAAACCACCAGTACTGATTACCCTTCAGTGGTAAGAGGTTGACACAGATTTCAGGAGGAGGAGGAAGATCGACCCCAAGGCTTGGAAGATCCCGGCAGCATCTTACACATGAGTGCTTGGATGCTATATTACCTGCAACATGATCCACGCATCAAGGCAATAAAAATAAACAGCGATTACTGGGTGCCCACCCTCCTTAATCCACATTACAATACAAAAGTGAGCAATTTCTTTCCACCCACAGAAATTGAGAGTAGAATGCAGGATTTTGAGTCAGGGTTCATTGACCAACTCAAGACATCTGTTGCGTCTTCTTCACATTCTAATGTCACGATGGAAGGTCAGCAACACGACAGCAGTAGAGTGGCAAGTAGCCGTAGCAGCAGACAGTGTGGCAGAACCCTACTGGGTGACATTTGGCAATCAATTTTTACCACCTCACCAACGCCTGCAAGGTAGGGCAGCATTCAGACACAGAGACCGCCTTAAGACCTTTGTCGATGAATACCTGCGGCTCCACATCAATATTTTTGGACTTAGTTTGGACCCATTCAACTTCTGGGTGTCCAAACTGGATGAATGGCCTGAGCTTATTTGACATGTTACCTGGTGATAGGTAGTGTCGTTGTATTTAAAATAATTATTTTCCAGAATGAATTTTAGACTTTACACTAGGAAAGCCTTTTTTTCGTTTGAAAAATTGGTATTATTTTCCAAAAGGTTTCTGACACAATTAATACCCAAGTCATGTGGAATATTTGAATAAAGTGAGGTGACATCCGCTGTAATTAGAATATATTCTGAATTAGGTGGTAAATCTGTCAAGTACTGGATAAGATGACCTGAATCTCTAAGGTGACTTTTCAACTTGATTACATGAGGTTGTAATCAAGTTGAAAAGTCACCTTAGAGAAAATAATTATTTTAAATACAACGACACTACCTATCACCAGGTAAAAGGCACCGCCATGGGGACCAGAATGGCACCCTCTTATGCCAACATTTTTATGGGAGCCTTTGAGGATCAATATATATACGGCCAACCCCAATATATGCAGTATATCACCTTGTACAAAAGATACATTGATGACCTGATTTTCATATGGTCGGGACCTGTTAATATGATTCCAGAGTTCATCAATTTTCTAAACAACAATACTTGGAATCTTCAGTTCACTGCCAATCATAGCTCGCAATCCATTGTTTTTCTGGACCTAAACGTTACACTCAATAAGGACAGATTCATTACCTCCACTCATTTAAAAAAAGTAGATTCCAAAAACTAATTCGTTTGCGTGCGCACTAAAGCCCTGGTTAATCAATATCCTT
Organism: Phyllomedusa bahiana; assembly: GCA_025379985.1. Classification (NCBI taxonomy): domain Eukaryota; kingdom Metazoa; phylum Chordata; class Amphibia; order Anura; family Hylidae; genus Phyllomedusa; species Phyllomedusa bahiana. The sequence continues at coordinate 5,071 of JAODAL010048441.1, read as the reverse complement.
ACGGCCAGTTCAAGAGGGCCCAAAAAAAAATTTGCACAGAAGATGAGGAATTTTTGAACCAAAGAAAATTTCCGGAAAAGCAGTTTTAAAGGGAAAAAAGGTATCCTAGAACATTTTTAGAAGACCCCATAGATAAAAACATCCAAATCCCCCAAAAAGACTTTTAAAATAAAAAAGGGAAAGAGGATATAAAACAAACCCTTTAAAAACTTTCAAAATTCTACAGACCCAAGAATAAAACATTCTCTTATTATCAATTTGATTGTCCTTTTAAAATTAAAAAAAAATCCTTCCCAAAGCATTGGTTCTATTGAAGAAAACCCCTTTTCTAGGCCCTGTTCCGGGGAAAACCCTAATTGATTTTCAGGAGGGTCCGAACATCAAAAATATCTACCCCCCAGTCGAGGGAAACAACCCAGGGGGACGTAAATACAGTCCCATGCAACAGGCGTTTTGCATGCGGTACCCCCAGCTGTCTGTGTTGTAAAACCCTTGTAACACACCAAATATAACTTACAAACATAAATCACCTATCCTTTCAATTCCCCCTTACCGGTAAAAATTCTTTTGTTTTATGTGATAGAAAGTTCCGCGTTAAATAGTCGGAGGACTACCCCGGCGCTCCATATCGCTAAATGGCCACAGGGCCCCGTTAAAAAAAGGTGACATAAAAAAAAGGTTGCTTTAACTGCAAGTAGCCACAACAAAAATTTTTGACTGAAAATCACTCCGTTTTTATATTCCGATTAATCAACCATAGATTCCAGCATTGCAAAAGGAGATGTTCGGATTTATAGATTAAAAATTTGCAAACCCAAAAGGTCTGAAAGATATGATGGAACTTATACGCTGATTTTTAAACCCCTACCTCGTTTTAGTTCTAAAGGTCGACCATCTCTTCGTCTTTTAGGGTATCTATATGATCCCCGTACTGAAGTCATTTATTTAGTCAAACATTGTAAATTCCCTCTTAAAAACTTTTCTATAAAGTTTTAATTTAGAAATCCGCTCTTTTTTGATATTACGTAAAAATTTGTATTTTTGGTTGTAGGGTTAAATACAATGTTTAGTTCCCCTTGTTGACCCCGTTTTAATAATCTTTCCTTAACAATTGCCTTTTTTATAGTGCAATCCTATTTTCTTTTTTTAGAGCAGCTCCCCAAACTGGGGTTTTATTCAACGGACATCGTTGTTCTACCCTCTCCATGCAGCTCCACTTTTGTTTAAATTAACTAGATGTACCCCTTTATTTTCCATTCATTTTTCCTAGGAGTAGGTCTCGTTATTTTTTGGGGTTTCAGAGTACCCGCCTTTTTAAGGGTTTTGGCTATTTCAGCTCTTTGCGGAATATTAAATTCAAAAGCGCCTTCTGCATTTTCCTATTCATTTTCCCTTTAGAGGTAGCTTCTCAACTTTTTGGCCCGGGTTTTCAAAATAACCCGTTTTTTCTGATTGGCTATCTTAGCTTACTTTGAAAAAGCGCCCGGAAACTTTTCCCTTTTTATTTCCATAGAGGGGTTAGCTCTCTCTACTATTGGCCAGTTCAGAATCCCCGGCTCCTTCCTGATTGGCATTTCATTTTTACACAGACTAGCGCCCTAAAAATTTTTTCCCAGGGTTATTTCCTTAGGGGGTAGCTTCTTTTCCCAATTGGGCCCGTTAAGGAATACCCGCTCTTTTCTGATTGGTTCTCAGTTTTTTTCCAGAAAAGCCCCCTTTGAAAAATTTCCCCAAGTTTTTTCCCATAGGGGTTTAGCTCTCTCTTTAATTTGGGCCCAATTTTATAATACCCGCCTCTCTTGATGGGGTTTGATCAGTTCTCCATTAAATTTATCTATACTAAGCCCCCCTTTAATTTTTGTACATGTATTTTTACTTTGGGAGTGGGCTCCTTCCCGTTTGGGGTAGTTCTTTAATCCCCGCCAGTAATTTTCTTTGGGTTTTTAAATAATATTTAAATTTTTTTTTCCGTATTCTTGGATATACCGTTTTTATTAGTTCTTTCCCCCTCCAGCCCTTATCCCATTTAGCCCGGATTCAAGTTTCACACGTTATGGTAATAATACACAAACACATTACCAACTGAAAAGTTTATTTAATAAAAATTTCTTTTAAAAAACGGCAATACCGATACTTTTTTTCTTATACCATCTTAACAAATTAATTTCATCTCCCTCTTTTTTTTTAGTTTTAATCATTCTTGTAACTTTTTATTTAGGGTTTTTTTTTATATTTTTGTTTATTTTATAAAAGGATTACCCCTTTTTAAAAGAAAGGGTAAAAATTTTACCCCCCAAATTTTAAAAAGTTTAAACAAAAAAACTATTTTCCTTTCCCCAAAACGAATTCTCCCCGGAGATCTCCCGGCTGGAAAAAACTAACACCGTATTGCTATTGATGGACCGCTCCCCCAATTTTTTTATTCCGACACGACTAATTTTCTTGTCTTTTAAAAACCCCGTCAATGTGATTTTGATTGCCCGCTCTCCAACTAGTCAGCTTCTTTGATTTGGGTTGACTTCCAGTCGACCCTTTCAAAAAATTTCCATTCCCTTTAAATATCACAGTAACTTTTTTTACAAACATTTCCTTGAAAAAGGGGCCCGGTTTTACGGGGAGGGAAAAGCGTTGTTTTTTTTTTTTTGTTTCCCAAAATTTTTTAATGGTGCGAGGGTTAATTCCCCCGCACCTTTTAAAAATTAAAGCACTTTTCTTTTAGTCAGAATCTTGGCTTTTTTTTCAATTACCCCGTGGGCCCCGGGGCAAACCCTTTTTTCTTTTTTATCTTCAAAACTATCCCGGGGTTCACCTTTAACCCCGGGGGTCTACCAGACCAAACGGCCGCCGTTTATAAGGGCCCACGGGACCAAAAAAGGCCCGCAAGCGCAAAATGAGAGTTGTGCCTCTATAATTTCGGCGCAAACCCCCAAAAAGGTAAGCACCAATTTTTTCCCATTCTTTCAAACCATCTCTATTTTTAAAACCTTCATATTTGCACCCCCTTTGGTTTTTTTTTTTTTTTTTATACCCTCTTATTCGGGGAGGATTTGAGCCGTACTGCGCCCGTATTTGCGCTTCATTACGGCTCCAATCCGTCCCAGTAACTCGGTAATCCAATTTCATAGAGAACTTGGATTCCGTCGCCCCTCCCCGCTGGGCGTTTCCGCCGCGGGGGGGAGAAAAGGGACATGCACTTATTTATGGCGATACCGCCGTAAATAATGCATTGTCTATGGGGCCGGCGGGCAGCTCCCCCGCCGCGCCCCGGCCACGGCCCCGCCCCTTATTTAAGCCATATTGCGGGCGGGAACCGTCCCGCAATTACGGCTTGAATAAGCCGTGTGAACCGGCCCTAATCTGAGTGCTGGAAAACTGCGATTTCCGAGGCTGGTGACTCGGATGAATTATCCCCGCACAGGGGTGACTCTTGGTTTACTTTCCCTGGGGCGGTCCCTCATGTGAGCCAGTTTTTTTTGTAGCGCTTGATTTTTTTTTGCCCTGCATTGGGGGACTTTTTCAATTTTCCCCCTTTTTTGGCTGACGACCTTCATTTCTTAAAAAAATGATGGCCACTCATTTTTTTTTGTTTGCTGCTTTTTTCTTCCATAATAGAAATTCTAAGAGTCCATTCATTTGGGGACTATCCTGTGTATCCCCCTGATTTTCTGAACAACACAACTGATGGCCCAACCCCATTTATAAGGTAAAAAAAATCCCCACTTATTAAACCGCAGGGCAACCTGTGAAGGAAAAAACCATTTCGGGTGATACCTTTGAAGTATCAGAGAATCCCAAAGAAAGTAAAAAGCAGTAATCAAAGCAAAAGGGGGTTTTTACTTTGAAAAAACCTAGAATTAAGACATTTTTCGGTTTTTCCACTTTTTTGTTAAAAGGGTTTTGCCACGATGTAAATTGACGAGGAAGTTTGAAAATTAAAAAAATAAACTTTTTCCCTTTTCATTTTTTAAAAATTCTGCCCCGTTTCTGTTTTGCTGCCCTTTATGGATCCATTTTTTTACAGTCGTCCCAGGGGATACGACGGGGTGTGAGCTCCCACTCCTGGTCGCCATGCTCAGATCACCTCTCTTCTCGGGCACTACTGAGTGTTCAAACCCCATCCCTTACCCCCTATAATTGTCAAACATTTCAAATAAAAAAAAGAGAACCCAATGAGGTCTGTGCACGTAAAAAAAAATAAAAAAATTTCCCGGGAAAGTTCCCGCAGGGATTTGAAACCCAAGGGAACCTTTTGCTGTAAAGCAAAAATGTTTCCTCTGGCAACACAATTCTATACATAAACAGACCTTTCTTTGCTAGAGAGGAAAAGGCCCCGGGGGATGTCATCCTGCTGGGTCCATGATATGCAATTCAACAAATCACAACGCCCCCCTTTTGAGCAAAAGAGTGAAGAGCTGGATGCAGGGGGTAAAAATGAGAATCGTGGGAAAAAACCCCCTTTTAAATATTTAAAACCATGTGTTTTTTTTTATTTTGATGCCTTATGTGAATCTACAATTTTTATTTGTCATGAAAACACAAAAAGTTGGAATGAGGTTTTGTCCAAACTTTTGGTCTGTACTAACACAGGTAAAAAACGACATGATATGTTTTCAGTGTCTTTGTCCGTGCTTTGACTGCCCCCATGCATATGAATATACAATCACACACTACACACATGCATTTATATACTGCATAAATGAATAGCCACTTAGACTGCACATATGCATGAATTCATACACATAGTACACAGCAAACATGCATTTAATTACATATACTACATATGTACACACATTCTACTGCACAGTCATGTATCCCTTTTGGCCTTAGTACTACATATCATCCCCCATACCATCCCCTAATTTCCTCAAAAAATTATAGGCAGCTTTTCCCCCTTTAGCCCTTTCCAGTGGGATTACACAGCAGAGGGCAGGAACTGGGGAGGCACTGTCATTATGCCGGCTGCAGGGAGCAACATTTCACGATAGCAGGATAGAAAGAGAAGAACTGAGCGGACCAAGTAAAAGATCAAACCTGTGTGGAGACCCCCAAAAATAAACTATGACCTCTCCCT
>JAODAL010048440.1:0-29024 GCA_025379985.1 Phyllomedusa bahiana | reverse complement strand
TGTCGATGTGTGAACCAGAGGGTCCGGGTAGTTTGTAGAAAAAATATTTTAAATTGAAAAATGAGTAATTCAATCTGAAAATACCCAAATAAAATAATTCAGACACCCAAATTAAGTTGTCAGAACTATATATTTCCCTACTGTTAGTGGAGGAAGATGAAGCAAATTAAATTAATTCATGACTAGGTTAAACTGACATGACATATTGCTTGTGTAGCACTGGGTATAAATAAATCCCTAAACATTATGGTGGCTGTTTTTTCCCATTTCGCCTAAAAATATCTATTAATATGTCCTATGTTCCCCAAAATGAAACCAATAAAAACTCCTTCTAAAAATAATAAAAGCCTTTATAAAACATGGTGTAAAGGGACATAGCCATCAGAAAGGAATATTTTTGTTAAAACCAATATTCTGGAAAAAAGCCCCTCCACGCCTGTAAGGCGAAGAATGGGACTTAGGCGATGGTGGGACAACCTGCTGGTGGAGGTGCTTTTTTCTTGACCCGGTCACCTTGGCCTTAGCATCGGGACATTTTTCAATTATGCGGGCTGTATTGACATAAATTATGTAAGGTACGATATTGTTCTTACTGTGTAATTATTGATACCTGTTCCAGGCTGCTATCATCAGTGCAGCTAGAGGTATTTATTTATATTTTATCTTCTTTAGAGTTGTGTCTATGTGGCTATTTTTGTATGGTCTATTGAATATCATTTGTGTCATTTTGGCTACTTTCTAGTGGATTCCTTTTTGTTCCCTACATATCCGCTGAGGAGATCTGTATATGTTGAGATTTGTTATGTTTAGGGACTACTTGGGTTTGTTTAGGCTGTTAGGGCTAGGTTCGGGATAGGGCTGCCCTTTTTGGGGCGATGACTCTGTAGTCTTTAGGATTTTTAAATTTTGATTTTGCTAGGGTCTTTTATGGCTCCTTTACCCATTTTGTCTTTATTAGGCACAATTTTTGGTTTTCTTGTTTTTTGTCTTTGTCTGTGTCATTATATGTGAGCGATGCTCTTTTATTGAAATAGTATTAAAAGTTATATTTTATAGTCTGTCCCTTTCTCCCTTTTTGGATTGATACAGTTAACAGTTTAAGTTTACATGACGGATTTTAACAGAGGAATTCAATGAGGATTCCACATTGGATTTCTCATTAAAATCCTCATGTATTTTGACAGTTATTCACTTGAAAGGCAAGTCTGTCCTGTAGTTTACACAGTGGGAAATACAGTGTGGATTTTCTGTAGAAAGAATTTCAATTACATGGCGCAGAAAAAAAATTCCGTTCCTGGAGAAGGAACAGGGCCAACCGGCATCCAAATCAACCGCCTCTGTTAAGTAAAAATCCTCAGTAGAAATCCAAATTATCGCCTCAAATTTCTGGTCCGGATTACACATCAGATTTTTATGACAGGAAAAGCCTAACGTGTGAAACCAGCCAAAGAAAAAAAAATCTGCAATTGATGCTTTTTATTACGCTCCACTACCAAACAAAATATATAAAAATGTATACACAAAATGGTACCACTGAAAAATACATTACAACTTGTCTTGTGCTGCACAAACAAGCCCTTGATGGCTACCATGATGATAAAATAAGGGAAAAGGCCCAAAATAGTTTCAATACATATGTAACAGGCTGATATATATCACCTAGATTTTTTATATGAAAATAGTTTTTTTATGATTTGCTCGGAGGTGTCTGGAAGCCTTGGGAAAGGAAAACCTGAAGGGAAAATTTCCCAATCCCCCCGTTTGAAAGGGTGTTTCCATCTTCATTTTGCAATTCTGATAATCTGGCCGCTTAAAGGAAAGTTTTAATCTCTAAACTACTAAGGGCCTCAGTTCACCTGTTATTTGGGAAGGATGGCGCTGTGGTCCGCGCTGGATTGCGCTAATTCGGTACGGCGTTCAAATCCTGCCTCCTTTGGTTAAACTTGGTATTATCCACTGCTCCTCATAGCTGAACAGTTGGAAATTCCGCCCCAGGACTCCTCCCTGCATCTTTCGAATCCTGAAACCGAGAGGTGGGAGAAATGGAGATGCAGTTCTAATTACGGCCCTTCTGGCCCCCGCACTTTAAACCCCAATGCACTTTCTATGGAGCCGGGAACTGCGGACCCCGCCGTCTACATGCCTAAAGCACTGTTGCCGCCCTTATTAAAAAAACGGTTGGAATTTGTGCGGGTTTACAATTACGGCCCCACAAATCCTTCGGGAATAAGGCATTCCGTGTGAACACCAGCCTTTTAGGAGCAAAACATGATTTTTGGCGACCAGGCACCATTTTTTCGCGCACATTAGTAGCGTAGAATGCACCTGAATCTATTAACCTGTTCTACTGCGGGTCTTAGATTTACCGCTTTCTAATTACTAAGCAACATTTCTGGCTCAGGTAAACCCCATTTAAAGTGGTCTACCTGTTCCAGTAGTAATGTGCCTGGATTTGCCGTACTGAAGGTATAAATGTGTAGCTTCATACGGTTGTAGTGCAACACGCCTCCAGCACGCCCCCCGATCTCCGGTGCATTACAAACTGCCTTGGATGCTTTGCAATGCGCCTGATACTGCAGTGCGCCTGTTTAAAAATAGAGCGAACAGGGCTGCACTTGTTTTTTTGGCTAAAAAGACGCCAGACTTCAGGCTCAGTCCCATTCATACATGTCGCCCTAATTCTGTATACATGTCAATATGTTTCCTTAGCAACACTTCCTCAGTTACCTCTAAGATTTACTTTAAGAAGGGTAGACTTGGTTTTACTGTTAACATGTAATAATAATATCGCTCTGACCTTTACATTCGGCATAAATTCAACAATCATGGTAATGATATGGCTATTGTTACAAATGACAGCTATGTACTATTTTTAGGCACAAAAAGAAATTCTGTGCCAGACAGTTTCTTTCTGTGTGAGTCACTTGGCTCCATTTATAGTTCTGTGACTGGGGTTAAACATTATAGACACTTTGACATAGAATTTTTTTTTTTTTTAAATATGTTCGCAGTCATCTTGGAAGAAAACACTTACACTAAGTTTCAGGCTGCCACACCATTCCTCCTTTTCAGACCCCCTAAGGCTATGTTTACACAGCATAGCTTTACCGCCGGATTTTCGGTGGATTCAGTATTTTGAATCCGCAGAAAATCCGATGGTACACTGTGCTGCACAAACAGCAATGAAAAATCTGTGTTGTAGTCTATACAGCACGGATTTTTTTAATGTCGGGTTTAAAATCCGGCGGAATATGCAACATGTTATATTGCGCTGGATTCTGCTCGGATTTGCCGTCAGCCCTGTACATTGGCAGCTGTAGGGCGGCATTTTGACATTTGCTGTGTAGACTTAGCCTAATATGTTGTTTGAAATCTGCTCCTATGGTCATAAATTCTAGATGTGAAGTTTGGGTGTCAGGATGCTTGTTCACTAGCTCTTGAATTAGCTGAAATATTATGTGCTTTCCTTTTTATCTATACTCTGATACAGTACAGCTTATATGATTTGCCTCCATCATAATTTGGATGCTTTCCCTCTCTCGTGCCACTCTCTGATCTGCCATGTATAACCTTCTCCAGCTGCCTATTATTTCTGCATCTAAGGAAAAAGAGGTAGATCAAAAGCCAAGAAAGCCTGGAGCACTGTGTGCTGTTATATTTATTTCCGAAGCAGCAGGACTGCCAACTATGTCTAGGAGTTACACAAACTCTAAAACAGCAAAATGGTTGGAACTTTTAAATGAAAATTATTTTACAAAATTGTATAAGGCTGCGTCCCCACTGCAGAGGACAAATACCAGTCGGTTTACCTGACTGGTATCTGTCCTGTTTTGCGGCTGGCCCCACGGCTGCGGAAGGGACGGCTTTTCTCCGTGATGAGCGAAGAAAAGCCATCTCCCTTGACATTCACAAGCACAAGTTCCTTCCGAAAACCAGACAGAAAACTGTGCTTGTTGAATGTTTTGCGGCCGGACCGCGGGCGGAAAAACCGCCGGATGGAAAACCGTGCACTGGGGACTGCTGCACGGGTTTTCCATAGAGCACCATTGTGCTCATTTTTGGCCGGTTTTTCAGGCGGTCTGCAAAACCGCAAACCGCCTGAAAAAACGGCCAAAGATTTTGCAAGATTTTGCCCTAATTTTGCATTCAGGAAGCAGATAGACAATGAAACAATGTTAGTGTAAGAGTGTCCATAGTTTTAAACAGAAAGTTTAACAATACTTGCTCACACATAACATAAAATAAAAAAAAATACTGTCTTAAGCCTTCTAATATTATTATATACATAAATAATAAGACAACAGGTGCCATTCACACTGATTATAAGGAACTAAGAAAAGATGGGAGGACTGCACAGCTATACTGGAGGCAGCCACGTCTCCAACTGCGCTAGATGAAAAAAAAATTAGCCACCACATCTATGTTGAGAAACAGAGACGATGCAAATGCCAGTGTCACGCTAATAGCTAATAGACTAATAAAATGATTTGGACTAAACATGCTGGTTACACAGTCTTGTGTTTAAGGACTACACTTTATGGACCATATGCCTAAACCAGCAGCAATCCGTGCAAGACTTCCATCCATGCAGGCACCACCAATGAATGGAATGGCTAATAGGGTGAGTGCTAAATTTTCTAACTGACAAATAGAAATATACACTGTTGCAAACTGTTGTAGCTTCAATGAAAGAATTCTTGACACAAAGGAGAGGCAAATGTAGAAATACATGACATGGTACATGACATGCCAGGTGGGCATATACACTTTGATCAAAATGTGAACTAAATACTTTTATCCACGTACAAAGGATAACAGAAATGCAGTTTAAATGTTCAATATCTTAAGTGTTTGTATGGGTTTTGGTGACTGCTAACCGCTGCTGTATTTTTGTGTTGGACAATAAACAAGCTTTGTGTATTCTGTGTTGCGTATTACTAGACACAGGCAATTTTATGACTTTGTCTGCTAAACTGTAGGCAGATTTCAGGCAGTCTGTAACCTAGTTATAGTGGGCAATGGCACATACCTGCTCCTATCCTGCTCTATTAGTGGATAAATTCTACTTACAAAGGGGGTACTTTCTAAAATAACAAAGTACACTACGAAGTTGCTGTATATGTGGGATTACATGCACAAGTAAATTATTAAACAGCTAATTCAGGACTATCAAAACAGAAAACTTACCACCTGGATCTCACATCCACATTATTTTGAAATATTTTATACAAATAACAGTTAAAGAGTTTTCCCATGATTGCAAATGTGCTGCACTGGTTGCTCACAGCTGACTGTGAGCTTAGCCTGAATGCGAATGAGGAGAGTATCAAAAAGTAAATGCAGGGACTTACTAATAGGTTATGGACAGCAAAGTGAACAATGAAAGGGCACAGATGGAGATGGAAGGATAAGTTACATGAATTCAGAATCAAGACACCAAAAAACACCTGACTAACAATGAACTTTCACTGACTTTGTCCCTAACCTGTTCTTAAAGCGAACCCTAAAACTAGACAACCCTGGCCCTATCCTACCTCTGACTAATGTCTCTCGCTATGCTGGCCCTATCCAAACAGCTCAGAACTACCAAAGAAAATTTGGGAATAGAACACACTGCAAGACTGACACAGGGCAAAACAGAAGCAACAGAGAACTAAGACAAACAGGGCTCTAATAACTGGGAACAGATAAGTAACCAAAACTGGACTGAATCCAACAACTTCAATCTCTCAGCTACCAGTATAGACAGGAACCAACCACAAAGTGAAACTCTGCCCTCTAATATAGTGCAAAATATGAACTGGCAATTAGCCAGAGACTCAGAAGCTTGAAATTACCTATGGCAGCCCTGCCAACATATAACTTTGGCACAACCAAATTTAACGAAGACTAGGAGAGGCTGGGGAGCACTAGGTTCATGAATCCATCCCATTTATAGTTATTTCTTTCTTGGTTTTTTATCTAAATGGAACAAAATGCTGCGATCCCGCTCCCACTTACCAGTTACTGTGCGGAATGGATCCACCGCCATGCCATGCTGTTTAACCCCTTAGACACCGTGGCCAAGATGACTGCGGCATCTACATCAATCACAAATGGTGCTGCGCACTGTTCCTTACTTCGATCGGGATGTCCGCCACAAAATTGCGGGCTCCCTATCGGCTAATATGGCAGTTGGAAGCCTTGTGAAGGCTTCCAAGGCCGCCATGTTTTCTGTTTTACTACTTCCTGCCTCCTAGTGGTTAAGTACCCTAGGGGGACTCAAAATGAAAGTAAAAAAAAGTTTTAGTGTGTAGAAAAAAAAGATGTAAAGTTCAAATCACCCCCTTTTGCAATTTTACAAATAAAAAAAAAATAATAAAGTTACACACATTTGGTATCGCAGCGTCTGAAAAAGTCCGATCAATTAAAATATAACATAATTTTCTCCCGTATGCTGAATACCATAGAAGAAAAAAAATTTCAAAAGACAAAATTGTGGTTTTTGGTCATTTCCTGTCCAATAAAAATTTGAATAAATTTAATCCAAAAAGTCGCATGTTTTCCAAACTGGTAGTCCACAAAAAATGTCCCCTCACTAAATTCCGTAGGTGTTCGAAAAAAAAAGTTATTGGTCACAGAAAATGGCGTCGCCGCGCAAATTTCAAAAATAGAAAATGTTTGGAATCTTTTTACAGTACCAAAACATAATTAAAACTGTACATGTTTGGTATTGCCATATTCATATCAACCTTTAGAATACAAATAGCACATAATTTTTACCAAAGATTAAACGCTGTAAAAGCAAAACACCCGCAAGTATGGCACGAGTCAATTTTTTTCACAATTTGCTCCACTTAGAATTTTTTTTGCGGTTTCCCAGTATATTCTATGGTACGATGAACGACACCATTAGAAAGTATATCTTGTCCCGCAAAATAAAAGCCATCATATGTCTGTGTAGAGGAAAATTAAAAAAGTTATTGCTCTGGGAAGGCGGAGAGGGAAAATCAAACGTGAAAAAAATAGGCCTCAGCGTTAGGGGATATAATATCAACAGAATTCTGTGAATAAGGTATGTTGTCCCAGCTAAATTTCTCAATTGTGACCCAATTATTATATATTGCATTCACTGATATATACCATGTTTGATATGGTATACTGTTACCCTTTGGCCACTGTTTGTATACAGTTATGTAAGATGTTGAGGATGCAATTCCCATATGCCTTTGCTTTCTGTTACTCCTCCTGTTCTGTGAGGTCACATTCCTGCTGTATCTCCATTTGACCAGACATGTTACACAGAGCTGGAGAAGAGAATTTGTTTTCAACTCTCTATGTCATCCTCTATATGTCAACTCTGAAAGTACGGTCAATAAACTACTTAAAGCACGTCTATTGCATCTTCCTCTCTGGATCTCCACATTCAACAGCTTGAATATAATGAGTTCACTATCTTCTATTTGCATGTACAAAGATTGTTGCTCATACTCATCAGGGACTTCTGTAATGTACATTGGTGGCAGAATACTAGGACTTACAAGACTATACAATATGTATAATAGGACATGTAAGACCATTCAGAGCCTATATTTGCAAATGCTATCATATAGAATTCAATAGGTTCAATAGGTGGTACCTGAAATATAATGAAAAACAGAAGCCACAATGCAGATGTGAAAACAGCCTAACCCTAAGTACCTTTTGTAAATGCTTTATTTTCTCCAGTTTAAAACACCCCTTTTCAAAGAGGGTCCCCTTTTTAAGATCTTCATCACTTGGCCAGATTGGACAGTGGTTACTAAGAGCATCTCTTGTTTTGCAGGATCTCTTCTTTCCCGATTCAAACAGATAACCTAGTAATTTGAATTAAACAGTAATACCTGGCTTTCTAACAGAAAAAGCTGATTGCTAAAAGTCCCAGCATGTGGACACTTTGGGGGGACATGTATGACAATTGTCTGTCTAAAACTTTGTTGCCCATAGCAACCAATCATATTTCTCCATTAATTTCATATAGAGCTCTTAAAAAATTAAAGAGACGCTTTGATTGGTTACTATGGGTAACAAAGGTTTTTCAGGTTTTTTTAAAAACTGTCCGCAAACGAGCACAATGGGGCTCTATGGAAAACCCGTGCAGCAGTCCTCACTGCCCAAAAAACATTAAACATGCACATTCTTCCGTCTGGTTTTCGGACGGAATATGTGCATGGGAAGGGGGAGGGAGCTCATTGTGGAGAAAAGCCGTCCCCCCTGCGGCTGTGTTCACAGCATTAAAACAGGACAAATACCGGTCGGATAAACTGACCGGTACTTGTCCTCTGCCTTAGGGTATGTTCAGACGGTAAGACCTAAACAGTTTTTATTCATGTAATCTTCCTTTTGTCAAGGGACCCTTCTGACAACAAGTAGGAAGAGTCTAAAGTGAAAACCTTTTATTATTTAAACTAAGGATTCTGCTACTTCCTCCTAACAGACAATAATGCATTATGTGAGCTCAGATCAACTACCAGAATACTTTTTTTTTTTTTTTATCAAACAAAATTATATTGTGAACTGCTGCTCTTAAGATTTGGATTAAAAATATAAAGAAACAAAAATCACATTGCATTTATTAAAATGGAAACATATCTTGAATTTCACTTTTTTCTAATAAAACTATTTATTAAATGCCTCAGGGTGAGGCTTTAAAAACCTGCACCCAGGCATTCTCATGAAGCAAGATACATATTTGTTAACTAGGTGCGGATTGACTGAATCTGGTTTGCTGCCAACATAAATTGGTGGGATGGATTCCCAACTAAACTGACATTTGAGAAGATGGATGTACACAATGTACAGAATTCAAGAAACACAAAAAGGAGACACATAAACACTTTTTTAGAAAACTTCATAAACATTTTTTATAAGAAAATAAACAAGAGAACATACAAAGGTGGGAGTAGGCATAGGATATTTATAATAGACCATAATCAGTTTTACCCTGGACACAAGTTCAGTTATAAAGCTCCCATTGGACATGATTCTTACAAAGAAGGGGTTAATTACAATAGACAAGTAAAAAAATATGTCTAATAATATGTCTAATAATGAATATTTAATACATTAAATCAATGAAAGTCTTACAAAAATATAATTTATATAAACAAACCCTAATCAAAAAGGAAGTACAGAAAAAAAGCATGAAAAATTACTGACCAGAGTGGTAAAAGCGTGCCCAATGCTTCATAGCCTGCTTCCTCAAGGGCAACTAACACATAGCTCAATGTCTGGTCTTTATAAATGGTGCAACAAATATAAATCCTCATATACATAAGAGACCAATAAAAACATACCAAATACTATTGGGGGCGTAGGTGCGATCAGGAACCTCGCTCAGCCACCTGGTACGCTAGGAAAGCAGAGTGAAAATGTCACTGATCCCATTCACCAAACAAATCCCACTATACTAAGACCAACATTACCAATAACGCTACTACATAGGACCCTGATTATACCGCCAGAACACGACCACAAATTACCACCAAATAGTGACTGAATAATATCCTCATACTATTACTGAGTAAAAGATCAGTATACAAAGACTGATATTACCTCCATACAGTGCCCACATAGTGGTAGACACCAGTGTACACAGGCTCTGCAGACTGTATATTACTTCCATATAGTATCCATATAGTGGTAGACACCAGTGTACACAGGCTCTGCTGACATATATGTGATTACAGTGCAGTTACATCTTGTGACTCACAGGTGTCGTTTCCCTGACGAGCCGTTCACTTTCCCTTTTGTTTTGCATCCGGTCCAGACAGCCATGATGACTTCTCCCAGACACCACTCATACCTACAGATTTGGACACAAATATCTTAGAACCCTCATTTTCCCAGCACCTCACTCCCTGCCCTCCACCTCTGTACAAACTTCCCAAGTGTGCGAGAGCGGGTACAGGCCATAGGTTAGAGGCACAGTCTCCTAGAGGGGAGAAACAGAGGATTCACCCCCTGGAGATTGTATTACAGCTATGGCCTGTACCCCTGAGAATCATGTTACCAGGTAAACCCCCATTAGATAGGTTGGTAGGCCCTTAAGGTTTCAATCAGGAGGGTAGGCTACAGGTAGGTAGTTAGATTAGTCCTAGGTAGGCCGTAGTTAAGCCCCAGTTAGGTAGACGGTCCCCAGGTAGATAGGTAGGCTGTAGGTAGATCCCAGGTAGCTAAGTAGTCAGGCCACAGGTAGACTGTAGGTGGGTCCCAGGTAGGTAGGCTACAGGTAGGTAAATTGGCCCTAGGTAGGCAGTAGTTATGCCCCAGTTAGGTAGGCAGCCCCCAGGTAGCTAAGTAGGCTGTTGCTAGCCCCCAGGTAGCTAAGTAGGCTGTTGCTAAGCCCCAGGTAGCTAAGTAGGTGGACCACAGGTAGCTAGGTAGATAGGCTAAAAGTGGGGCCCACAGAGGTAGATGAATAGGCTATAGGGGGCTCCAAATACGCAGGCAGGCTTTAGGTAGACTATAGGGGCCATATAGCAGGCAGGGTTTAGGTAAGCTATAGGGGGTCATGCAGACAGGCACAGTTCAGGTAGGCTATAGGGGGTCATATAGGTAGCCAGGCAGGGTCAGGTAAGCTATAGGGGGTCTTATAGGCAGGAAGGGTCAGTTAGGCTATAGGGGTTCTTATAGGCAGGCAGGGATTAGGTAGACTATAGCGGCCATATAGCTAGACAGGGTCAGGTACACTATAGGGGTTCATATAGCCAGGCGAGGTCAGGTAGACTATAGGGGGTCATATAGCCAGGCGGGGTCAGATAGACAATAAGGGGTCATATAGCCAGGCGGGGTCAGATAGACAATAAGGGGTCATATAGCCAGGCGGGGTCAGGTAGACTATATGGGGTCTTATAGGCAGGCAGGATCAGTTAGACTATAGGGGGTCATATAGCCAGGCGGGGTCAGGTAGAGTTTAGTGGGGCATATAGCCAGGCGGGGTCAGGTAGACTATAGGGGGTCTTATTGGCTGACAGGGGCCAGGTAGGCTATAGGGGGTCTTATAGGCAGGCAGGATCAAGTATGTAGCCAGGCAGGGCCAGGTAGGCTATAGGGGGTCTTATAGGCAGACCGGGGTCAGGTATGTAGCCAGGCAGGGCCAGGAATTCTGTAGGGGGTCTTATAGGCAGGCAGGGGTAAGGTATGTAACCAGGCAGGGTCAGGTAGGCTATAGGGGGTTTTATAGGCAGGCAGGTTACTTTAATATATAAAAAAAAAGAAATCACTTACACAACTGTGCCATGGTCCCTCGATGTGCTCAGCTCCCAGCCGGCCTGTCTCTGTGCTCGGCGCGGGCAGCACGATGATATGACATCATCGCACTGCCCATGTCAGCACTGTGGACCGGCGCCTGGTAGCAGATTAGCAGAGCGGAGTGCCGTCTGTACTCCGCTCTGCTAACACCGGGTAGCCAGTGGGCCCAGGCGTTCATAGGCAGCGTGTGCCGGACCCCGCAGCTCCGCGTCCGCCGGTAGTGAACTGTTATGTTCATTGCCGGTGGGTGCAGGAACAGAACTACCGGGGTAGCAGACGTGATAGCAGCTACCCCTGGGGCCCGGGCCCCCTTAGAGCCCGGGCCCCATGACAGCTGCTATGTCTGCTACCTCGGAAGTTACGCCCCTGGTAAGCAGGTAAATAGGCCCCCCCAGTAGGTAGGTAGGTACATAGAGCCCTCCAGTAGGTAGGTAGTTATGTAGGTCCCCCAGTAGGTAGCTATAAATGGCCCATTCTAGTAGGTAGGTATATAGGGCCCCCTTAGTAGGTAGTTATATAGGGCCTAATCTAGTAGTTAAGTATATAGGGCCCCTTTCGAAGGTAGGTATATAGGGCCTCTAGTAGGTAGGTATATAGGGCCTCTAGTAGGTAGGTATATACATCTCCCCAGTAGGAAGAGAGGTCTATAGGGCCTCTCAGTAGGTAGGTAGGTAGGTACATAGGCCCCCAGTCGATAGGTAGGTATATATGCCCCCCAGTAGGTAGATAAGTCTATAGGGTCCCAGTTGATAAGTAGTTATAAAGGGCCCACAGTAGGTAAGTAGATACATATGTATCTAGGTAAGTAGGTATAAAGACCACCCCTATAAAAAAAAAAAAATAATAATTCTCACCTCTGCTCTATTCCCCTACCAAACACTGCTCTTTGAATCTGGAGTGTGTGGCCTGATGTCATCATGCTGCCTGCTAAGCCTAGCCATAGGTTTAGGGCTTAGTACATGCAGCGGCATGATGACATCATTACATTGCGCCGCTGCCTCCAGAGGGCTGATCTGTTCTGCCTCAGTCCCTGCCTGCCCCGTAAAAGCTGCGTCTGTGATTGCTGGGTCTATGTAACCCAGCAATGCAGCTGTGTGGCGTGCGGGGCCTGTGAGTAGCTATGCTACTGAACCTTAAATACAAACACTATGAGTAGTTACAATGTAGCTGAGTGGTTAGTACTTCTGCTTTTCAGCATATGGGTCCTAGGCTCCAATACCTGCAGGAACCAAACTTTTTTCATAATGTACATACCTGACTTTAACTACAAATTTTCATTTATTAGATTTACACCAATATTTGCTTTATAATTGCAGATTATAAAATGATTTCATAAATATTTCCTCAACATTAACTGATTCCATTATTTTTCCTCTGCACGAAGCATATTGCCTTTAATTAAAATAGTTGATTTCCATGTGTTTGAGGTATGTTTTGTGAAGCCAGAATGTTCAGCTATTAAAAACACATTGCTTTGTGTCATATCTGTGATTTGTGTATTTGCTATGAAATGAAAAAAAAGCTGGGTGACCATACTAATGATGTAGTGATTCCATATATGTGCCAAAGGTTAGATGTTGGTAACGCTAACATTTAAAAGTATGGTTATTCATATGATGTCTGTGGCCAGCTTTACAACTTCATTCCTAAACCCAAAAGCCTAGATCATAGCTGGTTGCATAAAACAGGTTTCTCATTCTTTGTTGCTTTTTGTTGCACGTGTATGGGAAGCCTGCTTGTTTTTATAACACACATAGACTTTAACCAGGATGTAGTAGATACTTTCTATCTAATCTATTAGATGTTTCTATCATAACTTGAGGATAGAATATAAATATCTAAATTGAAAAATAACCTTAGAGAAATAGAAACAGTCATTAACAATAGATGCCATAATAAGCAAGAGGGTGCTATTATTATCAGACCCCTGTACCCTTTTACTCCTCTTGTTTGGTGGGTTATTAGAAAACTATACACTATCTTATCACAAAAACTGTTCCGTGCAGTTACCATACAAGGGAAGAATTATAAAGCAGGCTACATGATATGGTTATTATGATACACCACATGCTCTCTTATGATCACCTGTACTGTAGTTAAGAGGCTGTTCAATTAATGCAATTTTGCTTATTGACTCAGTTTTATTATCGCATCCAATATATGTAGAGCAGGCTACATCTTCACTATAGCCCTTACTTTAACCTAACCTAAAGGGGTCTGTCTCAATGATAGATCCTGGCTAAAGAATCACTCCATTGTATGAATGCATGCTTCTCTCCCTCCAGAAGGTTAAATGTTCCATGAGGAAATGCAGCAGGGAAAGCTGTGATCCAACTATAGTAAACAATATAAGGCCAGAAACATTCCCTGTCAAGTTCTTACTATAATTAATTGGACCTTTTTTAATAGGGGCTTCCAACTTTAATGCTACCATGACATATCTGTACTCTACAACTTTATGCTGTTACTTTGAAACTTTAATTGAGAGAAGCAATATAATAAGTAACTCCATGACTCATTAACTGCTGGACATGGATGCCTGGAGCCCACCAGTGGCGTTGATGACATCTCCCGCCCACGACGTGAATCTGCAGAATATACCACAAAAACATCTTACTTTAACAGCACCTTTTTACCAGTTCCCACCTCTGGATAAACTCCCCATCCATAGCGCTTTAATATTAATAATGATACCACGTTGTGCCCCTAACAGCAAAAGTACCCCAAGAAAGCTATGGCGCTCTCATTTGTACACCTAGCCTTTGTCTTGTTTTGTGTCCCCACATAGTAGGTGGACATCCCCCCAAAATAGGTAGGCCAATAGTTAGACCCCAATTAGGCAGATAGGTATAAAGCCACTCTTAAACCGGTAGGTATATAATCCCCTCATTTAGTATAAGTGTATATAGACCCCCAGAAGGTAGGTAGGTATTAAGCCACACCCCTTAAGTAGGTATGTAGTTATATATTGTAACGGTCTGGAGGTGGATCCACTGGACCACCGCAGGCGATGGTGTAAGCCCACACCAGGGAGCGGAATCTAAATAGGTCCCGGTATTCACCAGAGCCTGCCGCAAAGCGGGATGGACTTGCTGCGGCGGGAGTCTACCAGGTCGCTTCCACTAGCGGGGCTTGCCTGCGGTGGCGGCCAAGGGAAGGCGAGGTACAGAATCGGCAGGCAGGCTCGTAGTCGAGTGCCGGCGAGAGCAGGGGAATGAGTGGACCCCGAACCCGACGTGCGGGACGGGGCGCCATTGGGTGTCGGGACACGGACGCGCCCGCGACCCAGGATGGGTGACAGTAGCCCCCCCCCTTAGGCCCCACCCTCTTCCTGGAGTGGAGGAATTTCTGGATGAGGCTGCGGTTTAAGATGTTCTCCTCCAGCTCCCAAGACCTCTCTTCAGGCCCGAACCCCTTCCAGTCCACTAAAAAGTATCTCTTCCCTCTGGTTCTCCTCATACCCAGGATCTCCTTGACCTCGAAGACATTGGGCGCATCAGCAACAGACGGAGGAGGGACAGCCTTCTGAGAAAACCGGTTGAGGACCAGGCGTTTCAGTAAGGAGACGTGAAACGAGTTGGAGATTCTCAGGGTAGGAGGGAGCCGGAGTTTGTAGGAGACCGGGTTAATGCAGCCGATACCCTCAAAGGGTCCCAGGAAGCGGGGTCCCAGTTTGTTGGAAGGCATCTTAAGGCGGACAAATCTGGCCGAGAGCCACACCTTGTCACCTGGGGAGAAGACAGGAGGAGGGATTCTTCTTTTATCCGCTTGAGCCTTCGTGCGCTCGGAAGCACGGAGCAGAGACTGACGGGTCTGGGACCAGATGGTCTTCATGTCCTGGACCAGTGCGTCCGCCGCCGGAACCTCGGAAGGAGGTGCCAGAGGGAGAGGAGGGAGGGGATGCAGGCCATAAACGATGTAGAAGGGGGAGACACCCGCGGACTCTGAATAAAGGGAGTTATAAGAGAACTCTGTCCATGGCAGCAAGTTGGACCAGTTGTCTTGACGTGCCGAGACGAAGTGGCGAAGGTAACATCCCTAGACCTGGTTGACCCTCTCCACCTGGCCGTTCGTCTGAGGGTGGTAAGCCGAAGAGAAGTCGAGCTTCACCCGAAGTTGGGCACACAGGGCTCGCCAAAACCTGGAGACACACTCGACGCCCCGGTCCGAGACGATTTGCTGAGGGAGTCCATGCAGACGGAACACGTGAAGAAAGAATAGATCCACCAGGCGGGAGGCAGACGGCAGGCCTGGCAACGGGACAAAATGCGCCATCTTGGAGAAGCGATCCGTGATCACCCAAATAATGGTGTTGCCAGACGAAGGAGGAAGATCAGTTATGAAGTCCATAGAAATGTTGGTCCATGGTTGAGTTGGGATGGTTAGGGGCTGTAGTAGGCCTGCCGGCTTGTGACGAGGCGTTTTGTTGTGGGCACAGGAGTTACAAGACGAAACGAAGTCCTTGACATCCTTTTCAAGCTCTGGCCACCAACAGAACCAGGATATCAGGTGGAACGTTCTTCTGGCGCCGGGATGACCGGCCACCAATGAGCAATGTCCCCATTTTAAGATCCGTCTGCGGAGAGCAGGGCGCACGTAAGTCCTTCCAGGAGGAACCTTACGGAGGTCAACTGGAGCTGGCAAGATAAGGCGTTCTGGGGGAATTATGTGTTCTGGAGTAGTGTCTTCACCCACCACATCGGAGGCATGGGAGAGAGCGTCGGCTCTCACATTCTTCTCTGCCGGCCGGAAGTGGATCGGGAAAAGAAGAGCGACCATCTAGCCTGACGTGGGTTAAGTCGCTGAGCCGTCTGGAGGTATTGGAGGTTTTTGTGGTCTGAGTAGATGCGGATGGGGAAACGAGCACCCTCCAGCAGATAACGCCATTCCTCCAGGGCCAGTTTTATGGCCAGTAGCTCCCGGTCGCCAATCGTGTAATTCCTCTCGGCCGAAGAGAAAGTCTTGGAAAAGAAGCCACACGTTACAGTCTTACCCGTGGGCCCTTTTTGCGTAAGAACTGCTCCGGCTCCCACAGACGAGGTATTCCCTTCCAGCGTGAAGGGTTTCGTGGGATCCGGACGCGAAAGGATAGATGCCGTAGAGAAGGCGGACTTGAGCTTCGAGAACGCCTCTTCTGCTACGACGGGCCAGCTGCGTGGGTTAGCTTGTTTCTTGGTAAGGGCCACTATCGGGGCCACTAGCATTGAGAAGTGGGGGATGAATTGGTGGTAGTAGTTACAGAAGCCCAAGAAGCGCTGGATGGCCCGCAGACCGACTGGGCGTGGCCACTGCAACACGGCTGACAGTTTCGCTGGATCCATCCGTAGGCCCTGGTCAGAAATGACGTAACCCAGAAACAGGAGGCTAGTCTGGTGGAAGAGGCACATCCCTAGCTTGGCATACAGATGGTTCTCCCGGAGACGCTTCAACACCTGACGAACATGACTGCTGGGTCTCGAGGTCAGGAGAGTACACCAAGATGTCATCAAGGTAAACCACCACGTAGGTGTAGAGGAGGTCCCTGAAGACGTCATTCACAAGCTCCTGGAAGACCGCAGGCGCATTACACAGTACGAAGGGCATCACCAGGTACTCAAAGTGCCCATCCCTGGTGTTGAAGGCCGTCTTCCATTCATCGCCCTTGCGGATTCGGACCAAGTTGTAGGCCCCTCTCAAATCCAACTTGGAGAAGATCTTGGCGCCCTGCAGACAGTCAAAAAGTTCTGTGATCAACGGCAATGGGTAGCGTTTTTTCACCGTGATCTTGTTCAGACCCCGGTAGTCTATGCAGGGCTGTAAGGTACCGTCCTTCTTCTTTACTAAAAAGAACCCCGCACCCGCGGGAGACGAGGACTTTCAGATGAACCCCTTCCGGAGATTCTCCTGGATGTACTCAGACATGGCTTGGGTCTCAGGAACCGATAATGGGTAGACTCGGCCCCGGGGAGTACTGGTACCCGGCAATAAGTCGATCGGGCAATCGTACGGACAATGCGGAGGAAGACTCTCGGCTTGTCTCTCGGAGAACACATCGGCGTACTCCAGATACTCGGGCGGCAGCCCGGGCAGCGGCTCATGAAGGGTCAAGCGGAAGCAGGAAAGCACCGGGCAAGGTGCCACCAAACAACGCCCCCGACAGTTGGGACCCCAACGAGTCACTTCTCCAGATGTCCAGTCCAGGGTAGGAGAGTGGAGCCGCAGCCATGGGAGTCCGAGGAGGACCGCTGAGGAGGAGCGAGGCAACACATAGAAGGAGATTTCTTCTTTATGCAGCGCCCCCACGTGGAGGGACAGTGGCTTGGTGACAAACTGGATGGTGTCGCTAAGCAGCTCCCCGCTGACGGACGAGATGACGAGCGGTTTTTCCAAGCGGACCACCGGAAGCCGATACTGCTTCACTAGAGACTGGTGGATGAAGTTCCCGGCCGAGCCTGAATCCAGAAACGCCGGAACCTGGAACGAGGTACCAGTCTCTGACACGACCTGCACCGGCATCAACAGACGTGGAGAGGAGGAGTTTGCACCTAGGAATGCCTCTCCCACAGATCCTAGGTGCGGTAGTTTCCCGCAGGCTTGGGGCGCTTGGGACAATTCCTCCGGTAATGCTCTGGGCTGCCACAGTAGAGGCACAAGTTCCTTTGCCGACGCTGAGCAAACTCTTGCTCAGAGAGACGAGCCCAATCAATCTGCATGGGCTCGTCGGTGGGTGTTGGAGACTGTGGCGGATGAGGCCTCTGGAACACCGGTGCCAGGCGAGGAAACCGGCGAGGTTGGGCTGACTGACGCTCTTGCCGAAGTTACTCCTCCCGTTCGATGAAGCGTACGTCGATGCGGGCCGCTAACCGGATCAAGTCACTGAGGGAAGACGGGAGGTCTCTAGCGGCCAAGACGTCCTTAACTCGGCTTGAGAGCCCTTTCTTGAAGGTGGCACACAGAGCGGCCTCGTTCCATGAGGCCAGAGTGCGGAATTGCATCGCGTAGTCCCCTACAGACAGGTCCCCCTGGCGTAGGTTTAGGAGAGCTGTCTCAGCGGAGGATGCACGGGCTGGTTCCTCGAAGACATTGCGGAACTCACTGAGCAACGACTGAAGATCCGCCGTCACTGGATCGTTCCTGTCCCACAGAGGTGTAGCCCATGCCAGGGCCTTCCCGGAGAGGAGGCTGACCATGAAAGCCACTTTCGCATGTTCGGACAGGAACTGATCGGCCATCAGCTCCACCTGCATAGAGCATTGGGTGATGAACCCCCTGCAGAGTTTCGGGTCACAGTCGAACTTAGATGGGAGCGACAGCCGAAGCTTGGGACCCCTCAGAGCCACAGGAACCGTAGAGGCAGGGACAACCACTGGAGATGGCGAAGGTTGCTGCTGCTGGACGGTGACGAGTTGCTGCAACATGGTGGATAGCTGGGTAAGTTGCTGCGCCTGTTGACCTAGTTGCTGTGACTGGTGAGCAACAACGGTCGTCAGATCCGCCAGGCTGGGTAATGGCACCTTGGCGAGATCCATGGCCTGATCCTACTGTAACGGTCTGGAGGTGGATCCACTGGACCACCGCAGGCGATGGTGTAAGCCCACACCAGGGAGAGGAATCTAAGTAGGTCCCGGTATTCACCAGAGCCTGCCGCAAAGCGGGATGGACTTGCTGCAGCCGGAGTCTACCAGGTCGCATCCACTAGCGCGGCTTGCCTGCGGTAGCGAGGTACAGAATCGGCAGGCAGGCTCGTAGTTGGGGACAGGCAGTAGGTCAGGGCAGGCGGCTGAGGCTCGTGAACGTAGACAGGCAGAAGGTCAGGGCTCGCGGCAAGGTTCGTGGTCGGTAAACGTAGGCTCGAGGTTCAGTACATGGTAGGCAAGACTAGGACTTTTCTGGCAAGCTTTCTCCATGGAAATGACACCAAGGATCCGGCAAGGTTGTCAGGAAGGGGCCGGACTTAAATGACCAATTACCGGCGCACTGTCCCTTTAAATTTCACACTGGCGGCGCCACGCACGCCGGGGACCAGAGGCGGACAGAGCAGGATCGTGGCCGGGTGAGTGCCGGCGAGAGCAGAGGAATGAGCGGATCCCGAACCCGACGTGCGGGACTGGGCACCGCTGGGTGTCGGGACACGGACGCGCCTGCGATCCGGGACGGGGTTCGCAGGGGCGTCCATATATACTGTAGGTCCCCTCATTAAATAGAAAGGTAGATATATAGGCCTCCAGTAAATCTATAGGTATATAGCCCACAATTAGGTAGTTAGATATATAGCCCGCAGCAAGTACATAGGTATATACATCCTCAAATATCAAGTTAGTAGGTTGAACGCACTTACTAAAATTTATTTAATACTTCATACAAAAGTGTGTTGGTAATAACAGCTTCAAGATGCTTCCTGTATGGAGAAACTAGTCGCATGCATTGCTCCAGTTGGATTTTGACCCATTCTTCCACACCAACACTCTTAAAATCCTGAATGTTCCGCAGTCTCCTTCTATGAACTCTGAGCATTAGTACATTTCATAGCTTTTCTATTGGATGCAGCTCAGGTGATTGGCTGGGCCATTCTAGCATCTTTATTATCTTCCTCTGATACTAGTTAAGAGTGTCCCTGGCTGTGTGTTTGGGAGCATTGTTGAAATGTCCACCCTCATTTCATCTTAATCATCCTGGTAGATGGCAGCACATTTTTATCAAGAATGTCTCAATACATATGTCCATTCATCCTTCCTTCAATTATTTGAGGTTTGCAGAAAAACAGACCCATACCAAGGTGGTTTTGGGGGGATATGCAGTGCCTTTGGCCTCCAGATATGGTGTGTATTATGACATCCACAGAGTTCAATGTTGGTCTCATCTGACCAGACAATATTCTC
Source organism: Phyllomedusa bahiana (assembly GCA_025379985.1). Lineage (NCBI taxonomy): Eukaryota > Metazoa > Chordata > Amphibia > Anura > Hylidae > Phyllomedusa > Phyllomedusa bahiana. Next base: position 8,895 of record JAODAL010048440.1, on the reverse strand, counting down.
CCAGTATTTCATAGGCTTGTCTAAATGTTGTTGAGCAAACATAAAATTAGCTTGAACATTAGTTGTGACCTCACAATGGATTCATCAATTGTGACCTCACAATGAAGCCTCTTTTGACATCACAATGGATTCATCAATTGTGACCTCACAATGAAGCCTTTTGTGACATCACGATGGATTAATCAATTGTGACCTCACAATGAAGCCTTTCATGACATCACAATGGATTCATCAATTGTGACCTCACAATGAAGCCTCTTTTGACATCACAAGGGATTCATCAATTGGCCCTCACAATAAAAACCTTTGTGAAATCAAAGGGATGCCCAAAGTTGTGCCCTCAGAATGAAGCCTTTGTGACATCCAATGGTTCTTTTAGACCCATAAGAAGTCCTTGTGAATCAAAATGGATGCCCTCTTGTGACCTAACAATAACCCTCTTGTGACATTGTGAACCCTCCTGTACAAAACAATGGATGTTTCAGTTGTGACCTCACAATGAACCTCTTGTGACATCACAAGGATGCCTAGTTGTGACCTCAAAAATGAAGCCTTTGTAATTCATTGGTTCATCTATTGTGACCCACAATGAACCCTTTTTGTGCATCACAATTGATTCATCAATTGTGACCTCACAATGAAGCCTCTTTTGACATCACAATGGATTCATCTTTTGTGCTCAAAGAACCCTCTTTGACATCACAATGGATGACCTCATGTGTGACCTCACAATGAAGCCTCTTGGACCTCACAATAAATCCTTTGTGACATACAATGGATGACCTCATTTGGTGCCTCACAATAAGCCTTTTGTGACTTAAAAAGTATTCCACAGCAGAGAAAATGGCAGGCTTTTTTAAATTGCAAAAACATGTAGAAAATTTTTTAAAAAAAGTCCCATAAATACAAGACTTAATGACAGCAGTTGTACTACTTGCGATTATGGGGGAGAACTTTCCATAGTAAGGGGTAAAATAGATGTTGAAAAAAGTATTTTCATCTGCAGTATGCGACTCATAGTTTGGGTCGCCCCGGTTGGAGCTGGCAGTACCCCGACAGGCGGGCGTGGGCGGGCGCACGCCCCCCCCTGTCAGGTGCTGCCGTCTCCAAGCCGGGAGGACCAGAGCTATGCAGTCGCAGTATGCGATAAAATACGTCTTTAACATCTATTTTTAAACCCTTACTATGGAAAGTTTTCCACCCTAATCGAAGTAGTACAACTGCGTCATTAAGTTTGTATTTATGGGACTTTTTAATAAATTTTTTTAATGTTTTTGCAAATTTAAAAAAGCCCCGCATTTTTCTCTGTGTTTACTGTTTGAGGGTTGAGGACCCTGGCTAAGGGAGACTTGCCCCTTACGGTCTTTGTACTTTATGAAAAGTAGCTCGTTTTAAAAATAATGCATCCAATGTATTCCCCCAGTGGGGACCCACATGACGCCCCTTGGACTCACAATGGATACCCCAATTGTTACCTCACAATAAGCCTTGTGAATCACAATGGATAACCTCAGTTTTGACCCCACAATGAAGCCTCTTTTGCATCACAATGATGAACTCAATTGTGACCTCACAAAAAAGCGTCTTATGTCACAATGGATTTTACAACTGTGACCTACAAATGAAGCTCTTGTGACATCACAATGGTGACCTCAATTGGACCTCACAATTTTAAACCTTTTGCGACATCACAATGTATTCCCTCAGTGGTGACCTCACAATGACGCCTCTTGTGACCACAATGGTGACCTAAATTTTGACCCCACAATGAAGCCTTTTTTGGGCATCACAATGATTCCCAGTGGGACCCCACAATGAAAACCCCTTGTGAATCACAAGGATGACCTCAATTTTGACCTCCAAAGAGCCTCTTTTGAAATCACAATGGATTCATCAATTGCGACCCCACAATGAAGCTTTTGTGACATCACAATGGATTAATCAAATTTTGACCCCACATGAACCTCTTGTGAAATCACAATGGGTGACCTCAGTTGTGACCCCTAACCAGTGACTTTTATGTGGGGGAAAAAATGTTCCCCTCTTTTATCTAGCCCCTTTTAATACAACCCTGATCTTTTTGTTGGGTGCTGCTGCCCGACACTGGCTGCACATTAATTTTACTGTCACCAGGGTTCCCCAAATCCTTTTCCATGTCACTTTTAAACCCCGTGTTTTCCATTTAACATTAACATGTAAAGATTTTTTCCTCCCCCCGTGCAAACCTTGCATTTTTCATGTTAAACCATCTGCCGTTTCTGCCCAGGCCTCCAACCTATCCAGATCCCCTTTTTAATAAACATTATCCTTATTGTGTTGTTCCTTTTTGTTCATTTTTCCGTCTGGTTTTCGGGCGGAAAATGAAAATGCAGTGTTTTAGGGGGGGGGCAAACCCCAAACCACGGTCAGAAAAATGCCCCCAAAACCCCGGAAAATAGTCAAACCGGCCCGGGTACTTTTTAAACAGAACATGTCAGTATTTGTTATGTCATTGGACACCCTATGGTTCTGGGTCAAATGGAACAACATCACTGGAGCCACTAATTGACTGCAGCAGTCATGTGCCATTGTCTGACAACAATGTGAGTTTTATGAACGTTGATATAAGGCAATGACAATTGACTGCTGCAGCTAATCCTCAAAATATTGTATTAAATTTACCCGGACAACCTCTTTAAGCTAACTGCAGATATTAGACAGCAGTCAGACAATCACGTCCTTCTATGTTTCTGTGCATCATATTTATTGTAAAACAATGTAGAATACATCTAAAAAAATAAGTACACTCATTTTTAATACATTTAATGAAAAGCATCAAACAATAATGAAGGTACAGGTTATATATGGCCACAAAATTACTTAATCTGATTATGTTTCTTGCTATTCTCCTTTAGTGCTAAATGCTAAAAGGGTATGTATGCATATAGATATATGTGACAGATAGTTGGCCAGCCCTATATACTGTCTGCATAGAAGAAGTGTTACATGTATTTTTTGTATTTTTTTTTTATCTATTAAAATACTTGTTTTCTGTTATGCTGTCTCTCAGTTCCACTCTATGCCAATAATCAGAGGAAGAACCTGGTATGACCCTCTCTGTACAGTCAGTTTTTAATAGATGTAGCAGGTACTTTTGCCAAGTTCCAATATTTTCATAATAAATATATCCTATGCTGAATAAACTGATAATCTGTGTGAACTTGAAGGACCCTAGATACCCCTCTCGTAGCAACATATCATTTATAGTGCACAAAGATTCCAACAGAATGGAATTCTAAACATATCAAACTGTTTTTGTTTTCCTACATTGTACATTGAACATCAAATAAAAACCCCCCAAACTTTGTAATACATTGAGTTATGTTACAATATGATTGTTTTACTTTTACTATCTTGTTTGCCTTCATATCCAAAAGCCAAAGACTCTTATTTACACCATATTTGGCAATGGAATTTGATACATAATGCCCTTCCTTGCAAAGTAACTGCACCCTAAACTGAAATGTTTGTGTAAGTTATCTGAGTTCACTGCATTATTGTGTTTACAGGAACTAGTGGTAGTTAATATTTTACTATACTAATTCAGGATATGTTTATGAGGCAAACAGAATAAAAGTCACCACTGTGAACAAAAATATTTTTGTTCACTATTATATTGTTTAAAGAAAAATTACATAAGATACAGGAAAATTATGATCCAGAATTCCATGTCAGTGGACTCTAAATGCTAACGATTTACTGTGTAGTCTGCAACTAACATTAGGCTCCTCACATACCATGTTTGTCGGCCCATAATAAATATATACACTTAAAAAGCCAAACATGAGCCTCCTTCTGACACACAGTATGACAAATTTATGTCTAGACTTCTTTTGCTTTATTTCATAAAACAGGTGGTAACTGTGTTCAGTCCCATAGAAATATTTCCAGGTTGTTTCCTTTTTCACAGTAATAGTCAATGAAAGACATATTTATTAAATTATTTATTCATTGATACAGTGCTGTCATATTCCACAATGCTGTACACAGATTGTATCTTTCACATTTCTCCAGGGCCCCCTTGAAGCTCACACTCTAAATACCACATTAACCTGTTTTTAGATTGTGAGGGAAATCATAGTACCCTAAGAAACCCAACGTACACACAGGTAGCACATAGAAATGTTGTCTTTGGTTGGATTCACACCAAGTTCCACACTGAGCCATCATACAGACATATGGAGCAGCTTGTCAAGTATATGCTAAAAAAGAAATGTTTGCATAAAGAGTATGTTTTCATCAGCTATATGCCAAGCACTTTATTAATGGGCTAAAATATTGTATTGCTGTCTGCTATTCTCTCCTACTAATAAAGTGTATATGGCCAGAAATAAACCAAACATAGTCAGAAATTGACATTTGTTCTGTTAAAGCCTATGGCTTTGAGTTGGCTATGCCGCAGCCGACGCCTACAAAACTTTTAGCAGGAATTTAGATATTTATGGAAGAATTCACAACAAAATAAGACCACAAAAAATAAGAAGTGTAAACACTTAACTGAGGGCCACAGAGAAATTAAAAATAATAAAGACAGTAATAAATCTATGGACTAGCACCAGCAATGAATGGATACAAATGTAAACTACGCTACTGGGGAACATTATAATTCTGTGATACAAATATTATAATATAAAAAATCAGTATACTAACAATTCACAGGTATCAAATCAAAAAGGCTATAGCACTGCTAGTAGATTAGGCGAGTCATAAGTTAATAGAATGATGTGAAGTACATCTGCATCAATAAGTAAATACTTTATTCTTCAAAAAGTAAAAAATTAAGTCATAATTCATCAAACAACAATATATGTAGTTTAAATGGATTCATAAATTATGCACTTTATAAATATAATAATAGGGCCACTTTAGTTGGGTAAACTAAATGATAATGTTGAAACGGGTTACCACCTTTTTTGTTAAAAAGAAACGCCTCTATTCCTTGTGGCAATTAGCAGCAATGTAAAAAAATATCATAAAGAGATCACCCAGAAGGTGATATAAACATTAGAGGATCCCAACTCGTATTTCGTGTGGTTGCTTCTTCTGGGGAAGGGGCCATTTGGGTATGAATCTATTCTTGCAGATCATGTACACCTGTAATTGCTGATTGTAGTCCCTGGGGCAGATGGGATCTTCCAACATGACAATGCGACATGTTGCATGGATAGAAGTGTGAAATTGGTTGAAAGAGCATGAAAGAGGTTTCCAAGTGCTACCCTGGCCCCATAATTCCCGATACTTGAATCCAATTGAGCATCAGTGTAACCACCTCAATTGCTGTATTGGTTCTGTAGATCATACCTATGCACCTTCCTGCAGCTGTGGGACCACTTTGATCATTGTGTTTAATCTATGGATCCTCCCTCACGCACCCTCCAGCAGCATTGGGATGTACTGCAATCAGCATGACTCCTGATACCTGGGACAACCTACCAGGGCCTTTTTGAGTCACTCCCAGCCTGTCTAGCTACTGTCTATGCTGCACGCGGTGTTTACTCTGTATATTAGATGGTAGTCAGAATAAAGTGACTCAACTGTGTAGTTTGCACTTTACAGCACTGCATTGCACAGGTCATATGTGGTCATACCTTAATACCCCAAGTCATACCATGTTTTGTACTTGAACAGTTGAACGACTGCTTTGATTCATATACACTTCCATAGGATTGCAATTTGGCCTTATTTTGCCGTTCCATTGCTTCAAACACCTTTCAGGTCCTCTTGGCTCAACACACATTGAGATGATCACTGAAAGATAACTAGTTTATACAAAAAAAAAATTCTGCATTGCTCTTTCAGGAGATGTTTATGCTATATGTGTCTATATGTGGCCATCCAGCCGTTGTGATGTGATCTCCAGCCTGTCACAGGTTGTTCTATATGTCATGAGAATGTACTGAATTTTTAGAAATTGGAATCTTTAACATTTACACAATATTAACAGAAAAAAATTGTATCACATACAAATTTGTCTACTGCAGGGGAGCCTGGCAGCAGGTATTTTATTACCCTGCAGTCCATGCATAGGGGAAATTAAAGATACCTGCAGTCAATGCTCTGTAAAGGCAATGTTCACACGGCTTTTGCCCCGAATTAGCTGGGCGAGTTTTCCCTAGCCCGGGGGCGGGGTGGGGGGCCGGCAGTTCGCCAGCCCCATAGACACTCATTATTCCCGGCGCGTACACGCCGTAAATAATGTGCATGTCACTTTTCTCTATGAGAACTATGGATTACCGTAATGACTGGGACGAATTCCACCCGTACTGCAGCGCAAATACGGCACGCAGTACGACTGGAATCAGTCTCAGAATAAGCCGTGTGAACGGCCCCAAAGAATGGTTTGGGTTAACAAGCTGGATCCTTCAGAGTGAGAGATGCTCTCTGCAGCAGTTTTCAGATGAGGATCCTAAACAATAGACAACACTCTTTTCAATTCTAAGTTAATAAAGAGGCTAACACTGTGGATGATACATATTTTGCAACGTTTCCTGGTCAAACAGATTTTGGACCCAGTAATTGCCCAAGTTTCTACTGCGGAATGATTTACAATCCCCTATACATCTGCAGATGGTCATTACTTCACACCAACGACAAGTACATAAACAAGTGTCACCCTGCTGCTATTCCTTGAATGCTACAGTGCAGATATCAATATGAAGCAAGGACATTAGAGGAAAGGATATATCCATTAGGCCATAATACAATAGTAGTTAGATAATGTAGTTCTAATTTTATTCCTATACAATGAAGTTCCTGAGCCTTATGACATTAAATCATGAGAGGTAAGGCCTCTTGGCTCTCAGTTGGACTTTTTGTTACATAATGTTAATAAGTAAGTGCCAAGAGAATATCTGTAGCAGGCAGCAGAACTAAACATCCTTCCTATTTCTACAAATTGTTTGGTTGAACGCCAACATGAGGTTTGATCAAAGCAGTAGGAAGAAGTCACTGTGTCATCAGTTTTCTGTATCATTTCAGCAGGGTTTGTTTCTTGTTCTAAGTCCCTGTTCACATTGCGGATTTTCACACAGATTTCAGCATGAAATCCACATGAACTTATGCTGAAATCTGCCTGCAAACTGCCCTTTACTTTTCTTAATAGAATCAATTTTATTCTCAGAAGGAAAACACTTTGGACTTAATGAGGACTTTGATTTACTGATTTTCCTTTGGGGTTTCCCCTCATTTGGAACAAAAGACAAGGGAGATTATTACGGTGGTTCTAAAATGAAATTCCATGGTTAAATTGCACTTTGACCTTTAGGGAAAACAAAACAATGCATTTATATTTGGAAATTTTTTTTATTTTGTTTCCCTTTCAATTTAAATAAATTTTTTAAAAAACAAATTTTAAATCATTTTGGCCACTAGGCCTAATAATAGCCTGACACTCAGTAGTCTGCTCATTATCAGTACAAACAAATTACACTGAAAGGGGGACACCAATGTATATAGAAAAACACAGGATCCACCTTCACAATAGTTCACCCTCTCCCCCTCCCTCACACGGGATTTCTTCCCGGGTCACAGAGAATCCCTAAAAAACTCTCACATAGAAATAAATGGGAAACTAAATCCTGTTCACGGTCCTATTTCATGAAGGGGGGGGAAAAAGCTTATTTCTCTAAATGTTTTTAAAAGGCATTTGCAATAAAAAATGCTGCCCCCACAACTATATTTTGCAGTAATACCACACGAGAAATCTGCAATCTAAAAAAAAACGGGCTAAACAAAAAAGGATATGTTAAGGGAAAGGAAAAGGGAAGAAGTTAAAAACTCTTTAAATATATAGGGATATATGTTAGAGGAAAAGAAGCTGAACTCTGATTTATAGTGTTAATGACCGAGGGAGAATTTGACTCTGTGATATATAGGGTTATTTAATAGGGGGAAGGGGAAGCTGAATTTCTGTGATAAAAAGGGGAATTATTAAGAGGAGAGAATGCTGAGGTTTTGATACATGGGGTTAAATTTGAAGAGGAGAGGAGGAGCTCTGTAAAATTTTGGGGTTTTTATGAAAAAGGAGGGGAAGCGGCTCGTATAATAGGGTTATATGATAGGGGAGGGGAAGCAATTTTTGTGTTTATTTTGGGGGTTTATTGATAAAAGGGGGAGACCCTGAGCTCGTGAAAAAATAGATTTTTATAAATAGAGAAGCTGAGCTTGTGATATAGGGGGTTTAAAAAGATAGAGGAGAGAAGCAGACTCGGGTGATATATGGGGTTTTTTTGGATAGGAAGGGGGAAGCGAGCTCTATGATATATAGGGAAAATTATAAAGAAGAAACTGGGGCCTGTGATGAAAAGGGGGTTATTTGGAAAGGAAAAGAGAAGAAAGAGCTGTAAATATATAGGGTTTTATGATAGAGGGAATGAAGCTAAAGCTCTGTGATATATGGGGTTTTATATGTTAGAAAAGAAAAATGAGCTCTATGATATATGGGGTTTTAAATTTGATAGAGAAGAAGCTGACCTGGGGTTTGAATAGGGTTATTTTTGAGGGAGAGAACAAAAGCTTTTGTAAATAAAAATGGGGTTTATTGATAGGGGGAAAAGGAAGCTGAGCTTTTGTGATATAAAGGGTTATATGATAGGGGGAAAGGAGTGAGCTCTGTGTTTTTAAAGGGTTAAAGGGATAAAAAAAGGGGAAGCTGACTCTGGGGGATTTTTGGGCCCTATATAATTAATTTGACTAATTTTTTTTGGAAATTTTAAAAGGGATGAGGAATGGAAATAAACTGCATTTCTCCCACTGTTTTTTCCAATTCTTTTCCACCATACAGTATAAAGTAGTTTTTTATGTTCTAGTGCATCAGCATCCAACTGCTGTTTAAGGTCTTATTTTGTGGGACGGGTT
>JAODAL010048439.1:0-29025 GCA_025379985.1 Phyllomedusa bahiana | reverse complement strand
AACGGGAAGGGGTTTTGAGATGTATATACCACCTTTACAGTGACCATATGGGGGGTAGATAGCAGTTGTACACAGGCTCTGCAGACTGTATTTTACCACCATACTGTGACCATATGGGGGTAGATAGCAGTTGTACACAGGCTCTACAGACTGTATATACCACCATCAGTAAACCAAATAGGGGGGTTAGATACCAGTTATACACAGGCTCTGCAGAAATATAAGTGATGACAGTACAATCAATTTAGTGACTCACAGGTGATTTTTCTCTGTTGGGAGTCGTTCCCTTTCTCCATTCCTTCCAGATCACCATGATGACTTCTCCCGGCCTCGTCCGTGCAGAATTAACCACCCAAACATATTAGACTCTGCACTTTTCTAGCACCTCCCTACCAATTCCCACCTCTGTACAAACTCCCCCTGGGGTGATAGATGGAGTAGGGGGATTTGGGGCAACAGGCAGTGGTCAGGGGGTTATAGAGTGTTAGGTGAGGGTTGTATTTTGTCTTGACACCAGGCCACAGGGGTGAAAGAGGAGGTACAGGCCACAGCTTACAACACAATATCCCCCAGAGATTGTGGTCCGTTCCCTGCACCCCCAGATGATAAGCCACAGCCGTGACCTTCAGGGGTGCAGGGGATGGAGTTTAATACTATTAGATTTGTTAGACTACGTCGGACCAGCGTAGCATCTATTTCTAAACTAACATGTTCAGTGAGGGCCGGTGTCAGGGAGTTTATTTAAATAAAGTGCTTTTTTTATTTTTTTTTCTGTGTTATTTTTTTCCCCATTTTTTCCAGTGATGATAGTGGAGGTGTGTCATGGACACCTCTTCATTACTATCGCTCGGGCTTGGTGTCAGCCTGCTGCAGTTTTTGTCACCCCAAGGCCGACACTAACCCCGTGTCACTATTAACTCAATACTCAACGCACCAGGGGTACCAGGAAGAGCTGGGTATCCATCAGAAGTGGACCCTCTAATGTGAGGGTCCGCTATGGTGGTGGCTGCGGGCTGGTACTCTTAGAATATGAAGGGACCAGTATCCATGGACCTTCTCATTCTGATAGTATCAGGCTGCAGCTGTAGGTTTTACCCTGGCTGGTTATGGAAAATGGGGGGAACCCCACGTCATTTTTTTTTTTTGAAAATCATTAATTTATTGAGAATCCTACAGTGGGCACCTCCTGTAATGATTACATTAGATGCACCTGTGCAGATTCTCACTAAATAAACAAATTTACTGAAACAAAACGACTTGGGGTTTCCCCCCAATTTCCATAGCCAGCCAAGGTAAAACCGACAGTGGCAGCCTGATACTATCAGAATGGGAAGAACCATCGTTACTGGTAACTTCCCATTCTAAAAGTACCAGCCTGCAGCTGCTCCAGAAGCAGACCATCACATTAGAGGGTCCGCTGCTGACGGTTACTGGCTCTTCCCAGTACCCCTGGTGCATTGGGTAATGGGATAATAGTGACAGGGGTTAGTGTCAGCCTCGGGCAATAAGAAACACTGCTGACTGACACCAAGCCCGAGCGATTTGTAAGGAGAGGCGTCATCCAGATACCGCCACTACTATCACTTGAAGAAAATGGAAAAAAACACACGGAAACAGAAAAAAAGGGACATTTAAAGGACAGGGGGGTGAATGGGGTGTCAGAGGTGGGGCCGAGTGGAGTGTCAGGGGAGAGGGGGGGCTGAGTGGGGTGTCAGGGAGGGGGGCCTTTTGGGGTGTCAGGGAGAGGGGCCTGTTGGGGTGTCAGGGGGGGGGGGGCTGAGTGGGGGGGTGGCATGGGGGCCGTTTGGGGTGTCAGGGAGAAGGGGGGCTGACTGGGGTGAGCAGGGAGGAAGGGGGCCATTTGGGGTGTCGGGGGTGGCTGGTTGGGGTGTCAGAGAGGGGGGGCTGAGTGGGGTGAGCAGGGGGGAGTTTTTTTGGGGGGGCTGAGTGGGGTGAGCAGGAGAGGGGGGATGTTTTTGGGGGGGCTGTGTGGGGTGAGCAGGGGGGGCTGAGTGGGATGATCAGGGGGGACATTTTGGGGGGGCTGAGTGGGGTGAGCAGGGCGGAGGGGGGGACGTTTATTGGGGGTTGAGTGGAGTGAGCAGGGGGAGGGGGCCGTTTTTGGGGGCTGAGTGGGGTGAGCAGGGAGGAGGGGACCGTTTTTGGGAGAGGTGAGCAGGGGGGAGGGGGCCAGTTTTTTGGGGGGGATGTTTGGGGTGAGCAGGGGGGAGGGGGCCGTTTTTGGGGGGCTGAGTGGGGTGAGCAGGGGGGAGGGGGGCCGTTTTTGGGGGGTGAGTGGGGGTGAGCAGGGGGAGGGGGGCGTGGTTTGGGGGGTCTGAGTGGGGTAAGCAGGGGGAGGGGGCCGTTTTTTGGGGGGCTGAGTGGGGTGAGCAGGGGGAGGGGGGCCGTTTTGGGGGGGGCTGAGTGGGGTGAGCAGGGAGAGGCGGGGGCCGTTTTTGGGGGGGCTGAGTGGGGTGAGCAGGGAGGAGGAAGAGGCACTTACCTTACACTTGCTGTGTCCTCTTCCTCCTCCTGCTGCTGCCTCCAGCCCCGCAGTCACACTGATCAGTGTAGCTGAGGGGGCAGGGCCAGCCCCCTGCAGGCAGTGATGTCAGGGGAGAGCGTCTCTGCACCGGCCGCATGTGAGAGAGAGAGGTTCCCTGACAGCGGCCGGTGATTGCGGACACTGTTTGCGCGTCCCGCGGATGCGCAAACAGTGAACTGCATCGTGAAGTCCCGGGGATTCAGGGCACAGGCCCTGGATCCCCGGGAACACCCAAAAATACGGGATACCTCCTAGCTGATCAGGGATCGCGGGAGAAGCGTCCCAAAGCGGGAATGTCCCCCCAAATCGGGACGTTGGGAGGTATGGAAAATTGTGCTTTTGGAAAAATTTAAAAAAGCTAAAGCTCCTTTTTGGTTGTAGGGGCCTTTAAATTGCGGCCAAAATTTTGGGCCGCTGAATTAACAGTAATCCTTTAGCTCTCTTTGGGAGAACTTATTGGTAATAAAAAGGGGGGCCCGGGGGTGGACATTTGAATTTTTCCCGGGGCCCGATTTCGATTGCGAGTAAGGAATGTTGGGGTGCCGGCCCCCATCTTTGGGCAATACGCTTTTGATCTGGAAACTTCAAAAAAACCTGGATATTGCGGCGCTTACTTTTCTTTCCCGAAATTTTGGGCTTTGTGAACAAAGCCTAAGGCCCCCTTGGGCCGGGGCCCGTCTCTAGGGGGAGGGCAGGGGCGGGCGTTTGCCCGGGGGCGCCGAAGGCCCCGCTCCCCTGAGAGGGGGGGGGGGGGGGCCTTTGGCCGGCCCGCCCGCCCCCCCGGGGGTTTGGTTTCTGACTCTGCACAGCTGTTGTTAAACAGCCGTGCAGAGTCAGTGCAGCTGCACACACTCGCGGTGTAGCTGTGCTAGGGGGAGGAGGCAGGAGGGATTCCCCCCCTGCCTCCCCCCTGTATGTACACCTGATGAGCGCTGATACACCAGAAAGGTTGCAGGGGGGGCGCACGGCTTTCACCACGCCCTCACGGGGTGTAAGGCGGATGAGTCACTTTACCTGATTCCCCTCCGGGGACCGGGACGCGCGCAGGGATCCGGGTGAGGGTGAGTAAGTTTTGTTTATTTTTAATTGCTATTGTGGGCAACTACTTGCTAGGGGGAGTCTGGGGTTTTTTTTTTTTTTTTTTTTTGGGGGGGGGGTTTTGGGGCCGGTTTTTTAGGGGGGGGGGGGTTTTATGGAAAAACCGACTGGGGGGGGGTTTTACAAAAGGCTACAGGGGCAATACCCGGCTATGGGGGGAAAGGAGGGGGTTTACAAAAAACAGGGGCAACTACCTGGCTATGGGGGGGGGGACAATGGCTACAGGGGGAATCCCCGGCTATGGGGGGGGGGGGTTAAATAAAAAAGGGGAAACCCCCAAGGGGGGGTTTAAAAAATTTTGGGTACAGGGGCAATCCTGGCAAAGGGGGGGGGGTTAAATGGGGACAGGGGCAAACACCTGGCATGGGAGGGGGGTTAAAAAAGGTACAGGGGGAATTTCCCGGTATGGGGGGGGTTTAAATGGCTACGGGGCAACACTGGCTACGGGGGGTGTTACATGGCTACAGGAATAACTACCTGGCTACGGAGGGTGTTACCTGGCTACGGGGGGTGTTACATGGCTACGGAGGGTGTTACCTGGCTACGGAGGGTGTTACCTGGCTATGGGGGGTGTTACATGGCTACAGGGGTAATCTCTACAGGGTATTTTTATGGGTACCCTGGGGTACTATCTGACTAAAGGGGTATTACATGCTTAATGGAATCTTATGGTAATCAGCACGACCCGTAGAAATTGTATAAAAATATGAAAAAATTTTTAAATTTCCATAAAACCAAAAAAAATGAAAAAGCACAATCAGGCCTAGGGGTGGTGACCCGAGAGTCCCGAGGGCCCAATACGCTGCCGTTTCGGGCTTAAACACATAAGCCCCTTTCTCATAGCGTATTTTCATGGGTACGGGGCTACACTGGGTACAAGGGGTTCTTCTGGCTACAAGGGGGGACTATTGGTTACAGGGGGGGACCATGTCTACAGAGGGGATCTGGCTACATGGGGTACTATTTGGCTACGGGGGTGCTTAAAGGTAAGGGGATACATGGCTAAAGGGGGCACTATTGGTAATGGGTATTTTCTGGCTACACGGGGCATATAACTACCTGGCTACAGGGGCTACTATTGGCTACAGGGGGCTGTACATGGCTACATGGGTTTCCCGTCTGGTACAGGGGCTACTATATGGTTACGGGGGCTATACAGGGGCTCCATATGAGGTGCTATAGATGAGGAGTGTGTATAGAAATAGGAATTGATAGAGAAGTGTGATTAAAGTGAGGAGTCAAGAGTTTGTTTGAAAATTTTTACAGTGAAGAGTTGAGGCGGGAGTAGTCGTCATGGCGTCTGGGACAGATGGAGATGAAAAAGGGAAAGAGAACAACTCTTCGAACGTCTCCTGTGAGTCCTGGATGTAACTTTTACTGTAATCACTTATATGTATGCAGGCTGTGTACAGCTGGTTCATCATTGTATGGTCACTGTATGCTGGTAAAATAGGTTTAGTATAATGGTTTATACTCAGTAATGGTCAGTTTGTATTATTCAGTCACTGTGTAGTGGTAATATGTGGCCATAGTGTTGTGGTATTAGTCGGTCACTATGGGCTGGTGATATGTGGTGGTGATGTATATTCATGGTGTTGTGGGATTATTCAGTCACTATTGGTTTGATACGTGTCATGATTTTGGGTGGTATTCGGTCACCATGGGGTGGTGAACTTTGGTCTTAGTAGGACATTGGTCTATTAGCCTGGGACTCTGGTTTAGTGTAGCAGTGTTAATTGGTAACTGTATGACTATTTTTTTGTTTTATACATAGCACAATGTGTTAAAGATTTTTGTATATTTTGGCTTTGGTTTATGGCGATGCATTGTGGTGCATTATGTTACGGGCGGGCCGCGGGGGGGGGGGGGGCCGAAATTTCTTCACCTCGCCCTGAGTGCAATTTAGCCTAGGAACGGCCCTGGCCCTTAGATTGCACAGTAAACATGACTGCAACATCTAAATGATTAGGAAATGTGTCTAATGACCCTTGAATCTCCCTTTTGCTCCCAGAAATGGTTGCTGTCCTATTACTACTATTACACCATGCTACAGTGTGTAACCGAAGAACTTCTTAGAATACTGCAGTATTGCAGAATAGCATACAAGCGATTGTAGTCACATAGTCTAGTGTCTTAGGGAGACGAAAAAATTACAGTTTCTTTTTGTTCGCTTCGCATCCCCAAAACTTGAAACAAAAAATTATCAAAAAGTTGCATTTATCCCAAAATGGTATGAATAAAAACTACACTTCAGCCCACAAAAATAATGAGCCCTCACCCAGGTCCCGGTTTTTGGTCTACAAATTTGGTATTACCAGAATCATGCCGATCTACAGAATACAGATAACATGTCCTTTATACCAAACCATGATCTCCATAAAAGTGAACGCTCACCAGTGGAATTGATTCTTGGGGCACACCAGTGGAGTTGATTCTCGGGGCATACCAGTGGAGGTGATTCTTGGAGCCACCAGTAGAGTTGATTCCTGGGGCCACCAGTAGAGTTGTTTCTTGGGGCCCACCAGTAGAGTTGATTCTTGGGGCCCACCAATGGAGCTGATTCTTGGGGCCCACCGGGGATGTTGATTCTTGGGGCCCACCACTGGAGTTTTTTTTAAGTGTTTATTTTCGAGAATTTTTTACAAACTTTAAAAGTGCAAACATTAGCAAAAATACAGATAAGAACACCATTCAGTCTACAGAGGCATCAAATTCAACCTCATATCCATCATGAGCTTACAGATATGTGACATTGTCATAGCTCAGATTTCAAATAGGAAGTAGCTCATTCAATTTCAGTGTATATTTAAACATAACAGTATTATATTGATTCCATTCATACCCATTCAACCCAATCATACCATTTATTTATGAAACAGACAAAATCAATTGTTCCCATTCAGCCCGACGTCTGAGTCGGCCTCCACTTCCACCCGCAAACTAACCTGACTGGGAAGCTATCCACAAACTCCAAATCTCTAAGAACCTGTCTGGGACTCCTCGAGCTTCATATGTGAGCTTGTAAAGTGTCAGGGTCCACCAGTGGAGTTGATTCTTGGGGTCCACCAGTGGAGTTGGTTCTTGGAGCCCACCGGTGGAGTTGATTCCAGGGGCTCACCAATGGAGTTGATTCTCGGAGCCCACCAGTGGAGATGATTCTTGGAGCCCACCAGTGGAGATGATTCTTGGGGCCCAGCAGTGGAGTTGATTCTTGGGGCCCAGCAGTGGAGTTGATTCTTGGGGCCCAGCCGTGGAGTTGATTCTTGGGGCCCAGCCGTGGAGTTGATTCTTGGGGCCCAGCAGTGGAGTTGATTCTTGGAGCCCACCAGTGGCGTTGATTCTTGGTGCCCACCACTGGAGTTGATTCTTGGGGCCCAGCAGTGGAGTTTATTCTTAGGGTCCACCAATGTGGTTGATTCTTGGAGCCCACCAATGGAGTTGACTCTTGGGAGCAACCAATCTGGTTTATTTTTTTGGGCCCACCATTGGAGTTAATTCTTGAGACCCACCCTAAAGCTACTGTACTGTACGCAAATGACCCTTGCACCCTCTAGTTTTCTCTCTTTTTTGCTCTGTTTTTTCTTGAAAAGATGGCCAAGACTGCCATGCCTGGATGCTCACCAAGGTTTTTTCCCGATGTTGTGGGAGAGTCCCGTTGACCCAGTGAAGGGCAACCTAAAACCACTATGTCCTTGTATAAAGCAAAAAAAAAAAAAAAAATGTGAATACATATTCCTTGTTGCTCACTTTAAAAAAATAATTAAATTAAAAAATTTCTTAGATTCAAAAATTTGAACACGATGTTGTAATCACCTTAGAAAGCAATTGCAACAGTGACATCTATAGCCCATGCCCTGGTCCTGCACACAGTGAGGAGAGGAGAGACAATGGAGGTGCTGACGGTGTTAAGTAAACCTTTCATTACTTTAGTGTTTTTTTCAGTTTACATCTATTTTATAACCTTTCTATAATACTCCTGGTGTCAGTACAATTATTATAAGTGACCCGGAGCCCGGGACAGCGCGGAGCTGCGGGGTTTAATCATGGGGGCGACCTGCGTCCTTTAACAAAATAACATTGATTTGACTTTCTCACACCAAATCAAATCTCCTTTGTTCCCAGTTCAGTTGTCTTTGTCAATATGTATTTTATAAATGGAGTGAATTAACAGATGCTGTTGGAACAGAAGTGCTGGGGCAGCATTTAGGTTTTACTGCTCTCCATGGGCGGATGAGCTGTGTGCGAGTGTAATACAAGTGTCCTGGGAGAAAGAGCATGCTTTGCATTCCAGCATGAGAATGAATCCAGACAATTACGAGTGTATATATAGATATATGTGCAGGAGCGCCTACCTGCTGTTATTACTATATATATAGTGATGTCTGGCCTTGGACTATTCATACAGCAGCTGATGAGTTGACCTATAGGCAGGAATGGTAAAAATATACAACAGGGGAGAATATGTATCTGGCCATCATTTTTTTCCAATGAGACTTTAAAGGGGTTGTCTCACTACAAGGATTGCTGCTTTTTATGTTCAAGATCTTGCAAAAAAACAAGTCACTTGCAATTTGTGTTCATTAACAGAGCCTTATATTCCTAGATATCCCTCTTGTATGGGCTGCATCAGTCCTCAGGTCGTCTAGTACAGACTGTTTGATCTCTTCAATAGGCTTGCCAGCACTGGTTGCTATAGTACAGACGCGTTTGATCTCTCCTGATAGGCTGCCAGATGGTTGTATAGTACCGACTGGTTTTACTGCAGCCTAGTAGAGGCCAGTAAAGACGCCCCTGAATTCAAAATGAAACCAAGAAAATAGGACTGAGGTCAGATGAATCAGTGTAGTGAGACAACCCCTTTAACAGACAATCACACCTACATGTGTATAATATATATATATATATATCTCACCTGCCCATCAATCTGCCCAAAAACCTCCAGCTCCATAACCTGCCTTCAGATCTCACAGGTTTCCCCGATAATAAGACATTGTCACAAACGGTGCTGCAGGTCGGAGCTACTGAGGGCCATTGGGCTCCTGTGCCGGGAACGATTGGCGCCGCGGTCCGCATATTGGGCCGCGGGTGCACTCGTTCCTCCTGGTGAATCTACTTACCTAGCCACGCTCCTGCTTCCAAGCGTCCCCTTGCCGGTCGATGCACGCGTCCCCGCTCCTTAGTGCGTGCCCGCCAGCTCGCTCAGATTTAAAGGACCAGCGCCTCAGTAATTGGTTGCTTGCAGGTGTGCACGGCAAAACGAGCAAATAGGAGTCAGTTATTTCCAAGGGCAGCTTAGCAATTAAGCTCCAATACCTAAATTCCAGTTGATGGCCCGCATAACCATTCTGCCCAATTCCTGCAAAGAATGATCACTAACTCCTTCATACTCATAGACCAAAAAATGAATTAATCCCTACATCACTCTAGACCACCAGGGATATTATTAAAGGGGTTGGTGCTGCAACTGCTGGAGCGGAGTAAATGAGTTTCTGTCTATTCTTTTAGTTAGGCATTATGGGTGCTGGATGGTGCTGGTATACTGTCAATGTCAGCTTCAATTGTTATTTAGTACTAGATTCATACTAAGGAAATAACCACAATATAGAGCAGGGTCATAAGAGTTATTATCACCCTTATAGGACAAAGGATTGCATGGTGTGACAGGCTGATTTGCACATGAATGAAGGTTCAACCACAGTAGATGGCAATAGGCGAGTTGTATAAACAATTGGTGGTAAGGTGATAAAGAAGTAATACTGGCCCTATTATCTATCCTACCATTTCCCTATGGGTGCTTTCAAACGGTGCGTTTTTTTATGCGGTTTTTTGGCATGCGTTTTTTGGCCAGCAATGAACAGCATTAATTCCTGCAAAAAAAAAAAAACGTTTCCAAAAACGCACCGTGTGAAAGCACCCTATGCGGGTAAACTCCCCGAGAGGGGTGAACCTACAAGGTGACCCTAGAACACCCTACAAAAACCATATGCCGGGTTTGCCTGGAATGTTTATGCTCTCACCTGTAAGTATATATGTATCTCACTCAGAGGCGTAACTTCAAGCTCTTGGGCCCTAGTGCAAAAAAAGTGAAATTGGGCCCCATGCTACTATGCGCCATTTATCATGTGGTGTTTCTCTTATGTGGCAGAATGGCTTTTGGGCCCCTCAGGCTGAAGGGCCCGGGTAGCGAGCTGTACCGCTGCACCCCCTGTAGCTATGCCCCTGATCTCACTATTAGTCATACATCGTCCTGGGGAGACTATTATCCATCTTTCTGAACCTATATGATTACGGTGACTGGAAATTAATCAGTGTTTACCCCCTTAACTTTTTTGTGGCACACTGCTGAAACCGGCACATGGTGTTTGTAAGCAGGGTCATACATCCTTATTGTGGGATCATATATCCCTATGATATTGCTTTAGTTTATACTTTTGCTTTATTTGCCCACTGACAACACTAAGCTGAGGAAACACGTTTGGGCAATTGTATTATTCTTATAGGGTTTTGTAGGGTGTTCTAGGGACAGCTTGTGGGGTCGCCTCTTTCAAGGGACCGGTTCACCCTAAGGACACTATAGGTTAGTTAAGTAGGTCAGTAATTCTTTCTAATACCCATCGAAATTGGTTTATACCAACTCTGTATTGCATCTATTGGTGAGCCCGTTTACACCTGCAATCCTTTTGGTCATGATAAGAGGTGAGTAAAATACTCTTTTGGGTATGTTCACACGGCGTAATTGCGGGGCGTACAGTACGCCGGGTGTTTGGGAGTCGCGCTGATCGGCGCGTACTCCCGCGGCACGAGGGGGGGGGTGGAGGGGGCCACAGACTGTCATTACTTGCGGCACGTATTCGCCGCAAGTAATTGACATGTCACTTGTACGAGCGGGGAGAGGAGGGTAATCATAGTTCTCTATGAGAACATGGGATTACCGTGAATTTCGGCGCGCCTATCGTCGTATTAGAGCAAATACGTGAGCGAAATGCACGGCAAACTTTGCGTGTTACATACCCTAATTTCGGGGCAAGATGGGCGCCGCAATTAGGGTAATCCATAGCTCTCTAGAGATGTAAAGGTTATGCTATCCCGCAGCGTTACTATTCGATAGTATTGTACGTGCGGGGAGATAAGTAACGTGTCATTTATGTCTATGGGCCAGTGGGCTGGGCCCCCCCCCCGCCGCGAATTGGGAGTACGCGCTGATCAGCACGAACTCCCGAAACACATGGTGTATAGTGGCGCGTACTGTACGCACCGAAATACATTGTGTGAACAGACCCTTTGGGCGCATTCACCTGCAGCATTTTTCGGCATAAAAAACACATCCGAAAACATCGGCCACTGTGTGCAAAAGCCCATTAAACCCTCGATTATATTGTGGTTATTTTCTGAATAGGGGTTTTTACTGAGACATTATTAAATGTTATATTTTACAGGATATTTGCTATTGTTCTGTACTATTGTTGTATTTCGTATCCTCACCTACAGTCTTGCTTGTTTTTTTCTATGATTTTACTACATTCATACTATGCACACAATAAGCCTTATTTGTAAACATATCAGGGCCAAATATTATGGGCCCGTCCACACGGCACAGGTTTTCGGTCGGATTTACAGACGATTTGAAAACCATCTGTAAACCGACTGTCAACCATATGCATAGACTTCAATAGAAAATCCGTTCAGCAGTCCACACTGCACGGATTTGCTGCCGGACGTTTTATTGTACACCCACCGGAGGTCCGAATACTTAGAAATGTTCTTCTTCGTCTTCGGTTTTCTCGGTGGAAGATGTTCATGTCAGTGGTTGAGGTAGACGGGCCAAAAATCACAAACTAAGCGGACAGTAAACCGTCCACCAAACATGTATAAGCATGACAACATACCGGCCTAATACTTTTAATAACAATCGGAAGTATTGTCCACTGCTGTGTGGACTCACCTGGAGGTCTAAAGGCGAATGTGGTCATCAAAAAAATATAGCTCTTTGTTTAAGTCCCATTTTTATGTTAAACACATTTTTTTTAGGAATTTTTATTTGTTTTCATTTAATTTTTCATAACACTTTCAATATTTTTTTAAAAATTATTAAGTCCTGCAGTTTTCACTTTGACCCTAGGCCTTGTTTGCACTGCTTTAACAGCAGTAGAAGAGATGCTTTAAGCAGCTTCATGCTCATAGGAGACTTACAAGGGGTTGTCTCGCTTACCCAAGAATCGCTTTCAAATTGTAGGAACACACAAATAAAGACATTTTCCATATATATTGCATTGTTCCTCTGTTTTCCCTAAAGAGATACAGTGAATTTATTATCCATGGCTAATGTCAGTTCACTCAGTAACTGGACCTGGTAAACAAATTCTGGGGATGTTTGTTTCAATGAGATAACAGAGAGTGAGTCATCAACAGGTCAGCAGTGGTCAGTCAGTTGTATGTGCTGCGACAGTAAAAGCTTGATTATCTCCAAGTAAAGTCTGTAGATTAGGCTTTGTTTTGGGGATCAAATAAGAAGTCCTCTTGAGTGTTTGAGAAGTAATCTAATTTTTCCTTTAATTAATTTGAAAGCCACAACGTAGCTGTACAAGCCATGGAGCTTACGCAAATTAGTGATGAACCAGGAAGTGACAGAGAATTTCTTTCATGCATTCTTTGAAACCTGTGGGGAGACAACTCCTTTAGTTGACTAAGCCCCATTCACTTCTATAAGAGAGTTTTCTAGTCATGCTCTGTGACCTGGAAAGAAATTAGTGTTCAGGGAGGTGAAAGGGTGAACTGTGACATCTCCTCTTGTGACTGGTGGATCCTGTGTTATCTATTCACACTGGTGTCTCCTTTCAGTTTTACCCTCTTTGTGCTGATAATGAGCAGACAACTGAGAATCTTTCTCTGTAGAACAGGAAGTGTCAGACTATTATTAGGCCTAGTGGGCAAAGTGAAAACTGCAGGACTTAAGAATTATTAAAAAATATTGAAAGTGATGTGAACAATTTTTTAAAAAATAACCAAAAATTCTTAAAAAATGTGTTGAAAATAAAAATGTGAGTTAAACAATAAGTCATTTTTGATGACACATTCCCTTTAAGGCCGTGTTCACACGGATTAATTCGGCGCGGATTGGCGCCGTACTGCGCACCGGATTTTCGCTGCAGTACGGCGCCAATCCGTCGTAGTCATTACGGTAATCCACTGTTCTCATAGAGAACAGTGGATTCCGTCGCTCCTGACCGCTCGGCGAATCCGCCGGGCGGGGAGAAAGTGACATGCACATTATCCAGGCGCAATACGCGCCAT
This sequence comes from Phyllomedusa bahiana, assembly GCA_025379985.1. Taxonomy (NCBI): domain Eukaryota; kingdom Metazoa; phylum Chordata; class Amphibia; order Anura; family Hylidae; genus Phyllomedusa; species Phyllomedusa bahiana. The sequence goes on along the minus strand of JAODAL010048439.1, from coordinate 16,091 downwards.
GGATTATGGAAGTCTATGGGGCCGGCGGGCAGCGCCCCCGCACCCCGCCTCCGCCCCTTATTCAAGCCGGAATTGCGAGCGAAATCCGGCTCGCAATTCCGGCTTGAATAAGCTGTGTGAACCGGGCCAAAGTTTTATTAGAGGCTAGAAGTTATTGGTTTCAAGGTGTTAGTTGGGAAATTATTGCCTTTGGGCAATTTGAGAACGCATCAATCATGATATCACATTGGAGGAGAATATTGGGTCATATTGTACCAAAAAAGGGGCTTAAATGCAGTTGACCAAAATTACTTTGAGTTTCAGACACATTTTATTCCTCAGCAGAATGTTTTGAGAAGTATCTAGAGTTGGAAAAAGCATCAGCTGTATTTTTGGCTTATGCCATTATTGTGGCGCAGGCCAGCGGAGCGGTGGTGGTAGGAAAATTGTTCAAAATATCTACAGTAGCAAGATGTACCAAATTTATTATACAGCTTGTGCCGGTGTGATATATTTGGCGCCGCTTCTGACCGTCTTGTCTGGTTACATGCTGTCTAATTGTAGGACAGTGATAATAAATCTCCCATATTGTGTTGTCTGCAGTTTTGCTTAGGACCTCAGGTAAACCCACGGTGTTATCATAAGGATATGTTCACACGGCTTATTTTGGGGCGCACTTCGCCGCGAACTGCGCTTCATACGCGGGGAAATGCACCCAAAATTACGGTAATCCATAGCTCTCATAGAGAACTATGGATTACGCCTCCTCTCCCTGCTCGTACGAGACGATCGTATTGTACGCACAGGGAGATAAGTGACATGTCAATTATTTGCGGCGAAAACGCACCGCGAGTAATGCATATCTATGTGGCCGGCACCCCCCCCCATCCACATGGCTGGTACTGTCATCTGCTTTGGATTTTCCATGCACAATACTGTACAAAAATTCTGCAGCAAATCTGTCTCGTGTCTTCTCCCTAAATCTGTAGCATGTCAATTTCTAGCATTGATGCACTCTGGATTTCCCTATTGACTTAAAAAGGTTAAAATCTGCCCCAAAATCTGCACAATCTATTAGAGATTTTTATCTGTGAATTTATCTGCAGAATATTTCCACCGCTTATCTGTCCCATGTGCATTCACGTGTTGATAACATCCACCTATGCAGTGGTGGAATGGATGATTCTGGAGATGGGTTACAGAGTTCTCTGGAGGCACCAGAGCATTGATATACAAGAAGCTGGTGCAACCTACAAATAATGTCACACCATGCTGTCACACTGAGCCAAAAGCAGTTATAGATTAATGCTTCCTGTCTTTTCTTGGTAAGGCTGTGGGTGGTTCTATAGCAGCTCTTCTAATTGCACTGACATGAGAGCAGGAGATCTTATCTATGAGCGCTGAAGCTCTCTGCTCTGAAGTAAACATGTAGTCTCCTTTGTGTGTTAGAGATAACACACTCTGTTTTCAAGCAGCCGGTGTCATGTGTGACGTTAATCCCTGTTTTCGGATAAGACAAAGAGCAGAGAGAGAAGGGAAGGGCAGGAGAATAACCAGAGAAATCTGTGTGCGCTCAGAGCTGATACAATCTTGCTTATCTCCACAACAAAGCAAAATAAACAAAGCAATATATTTGGAAAAAAAGTCTTCATTTACCATTCCCTACATGTTGAAAGCTAATCCTCGTAGTGAGACAACCCCTTTAACTGAGATATGCCGTGGTAGATAAATGGATGGTTTGAGCAAGAGTGATCAGCAATCTTGGGCACATCTTGAATTTCTTGAGGCCCCAGCAAGAGACTGTTCATAATTCTGCAATTACTCAGGAATATTTGCCTTTGTTGTTTGAATAAATTATCAGGTTTACTATCCCATTTGAAGTGACAATAACCACTAAGCTTCTAGTGCCTCTACGAGTGCAATAGAAAAAGACCCTTTGCATTTTCAAACATTGTCTGTGACATTTTCAGTGGTATGCTATGAGGTGCCAAATGGAGGTGCATACTTTAACAAATAAGGACTCTTTTATGCAATCAAAATAGGGTGCTATTCGCAGTACAACTTTGAAGTTCTCACCTGAGTCGTTACATTCCAACAATGCCTGTTGTGTCCTTGTACTGGTAGGCCCCAAGAATTGATTTAATTGGTGGGCCTCAATAACTAGTTCCACTGGTGGACCCAAGAATCAATTCCACTGGTTTCCCCAAGAATGCTCCACTGGTGGGCCCCAAGAATCAACCCATGGTGGGCCCCAAGAATCAACTCCACTGGGGGCCCAAGAATCAACTCTTTCTGGTGGGCCCCAAAATCAGCTCCACTGTGGGCCCCAAGAATCAGCTCCACTGGTTTGGGCCCAAGAATTAACTCCACTGGTGGTCCCAAAATCAACTCCTGGGGGCCCCAAGAATCATCCACTGGTGTGCCCCAAGAATCAGCTCCACTGGTGGGCCCCAGAAATCAATTCCACTGGTGGGACCCAAAAAATCAATTCCACTGGTGGGCCCAAGAACAGCTCCACTGGTGGGGCCCCCAAAAATCCCGCTCCACTGGGGGGCCCCAAGAAACAGCTCCACTGGTGGGCCCAAGAATCAGCTCCACTGGTGGGCCCCAAGAAAACAACTCCACTGGTGGCCCCAAGAATTTAACTCCACTGGTGTGCCCCAAAATCAGCTCCCCTGGTGGGCCCCAAGAATCATCTCACTGGTGGCCCAAGATCAGCTCCATGGGGGGCCCCCAAGAATCAGCTCCACTGGTGGCCCAAGAATCAGCTCCACTGGTGGGCCCCAAGAATCAACTCCATGGTGTGCCCCAAGAATCATCTCCACTGGGGGCCCCCAAGAAAATCATCTCCAGGTGGGCCCCAAGAATCAGCTCCACTGGGGGGCCCCAAGAATAAAGCTCCACTGGTGGGCCCCGAATTAACTCCAGGGTGGGCCCCAAGAATTAATCCATGGGGGGCCCCACGGGTTGCCCCAAAAAAACCCCTCCACTGGGGGGGGGCCACAAAAATCAAATCCACTGCCTGGACCCAGGCCCCCCAGTCCGACACTAAATTCCCACACAATTTTAAGGCTTGGAACCGAGATGAGATATTTTGAACATTCCCTTTTTCCCCTGGGGAAAACAGCCCCAAAAGTTTGCACCTGGCACCCCCCCCTCCCCCTACCCCCCCCCAATCTCCTATTTTATTATAAAAACGGGTGGGTGACCGGGCCTCTCCCGAAGGGCCAAGTCTTCTGGAAAAATTTTTGGGTTTTTTTCCCATAGGTACTTTAAGGACGGAAACTTCCCGCATCCTGTGGATTTTTTTATTGGGGGCAGAATATTAAAATTTTCACACCCCAAATTCTTTTTTTAACAGTTAAAAATTCATTGCTGATTTTTTTTTCCCCTAATCATTGCTTTAAAAATTTCCCTCAAATGGGTTTGTAGAAAACCCCGGCCCCAAAAACCTGCTGTAAACTGCTAAAACAAATAATCCCCCCAAATTTATTGAAATTACCCAACAGCTTTTTTCTGGGGGCATCGGGGGAAAAAAGGGTTTTTTTAAAAAAAAGGTAGTAATTTTGTCCCTGCTTTTGTAGTGCAGCCGTCGGTGATATATGTCAGCTGTGCTGAAAGCGGATCTTTTGTGCAGGGGTTTAATTTGTTGTCTTTTTTGCAGGAAAAAGCATTTTTTTCAACTCGTGAAAAAAATATAAAAAAAAGTTTGTCATTTAGCGAAAAATTCCCATTGTTGAGAATAAACCCTTTCCCAAGTGTTACAAGGCCCTGAAAGTTTTATATTGCAGCTAAGGTTCGGGGTTGATAATGTGGGCATACCATTTGGGCCCCATGCCAGAGGCCATTAAAGGGAAATGGGGGGGGCCCAAAAGGTAAAATTGCAGATTTTTTTGCTTATGCTATATTGCACAGTCGATCCATATTATTATGACCAGAAGCTAATATCCTGAGTAACCGCCATTTGGGGCCATGGACGAAAGCTAGACTGGCTGGGAGGGGACTCAAAAAGGGTCCTTGAAAAGGGGGTTTCCAGGTATCTGGAGCCATGCTGACTGCATCCCAACAGTGTGGGGGTCCAAAAACCCAAAAAACCGGTTTAAAGGGGCCCCCAACAAAAGTTTAAATTTGGGTTAAAAAACCCGGGGTAGTTTTGGGAAATTTTTTGGGTAAAATTTTGGATTTTTTACCCTGTATTGAGCTTTGGCCCTTCCCGGAAGTTTCCCAAATCTGTGCAAGGGAAGACAATCAGCATGTATGGGTATATTAGATCTGGAGGGATGGATGGATACCCAAATGGGTTTTAAGACCATTTTTAAAAGGGAAATTAGGGGTTTCGGAAACCCACAAAAACATTCCCCAGACCTAACGTCCCAAAAAACCCAGTTGTTTTTCCCTTCCAGCAAGGGTTTTGCATGGTGTTTGTTCTCTGATATTTGTCACCACATCTATCTGTTTGAGGAAACAGAAAACATCTCTTTGGAGAAGCCAATCAGTAGAGGTCTAATTCTAACACTTTTCATGAAAAATTTAAAAACCTTTTTTATGATGCGTTGGGGTTGAGAGGTTTTCGGTAAACAAACCCTCTGTCCAGGCCCCAAAAAAAGTAGGGTTAGCAGAGGTGCAGTGACATTTCCCTCTGCTCCCGGGGCCCCTACACAGAAAGGGTTTAAAGAGGTTCAGTGACATCCCTTCTGCTCCAGGGCCCCATAACAGTAGGGGTTTTGCAGAGGTTTCGTGACATCCGTCCGCTCCAGGGCCCCCTCCAAAATGGGTTAGCAAAGGTGCATTTTACCCTCCGTTGCCCGGGGCCCCCAAAACACCCGTGGGTTTTGCAGAGGTGCGGTGACATTCCCTCTGTCGCCCGGCCCCCTACAACCCTTTGGGTTAGCAGAGGGGCCGTGACATCCATCTGCCCCTGGGGGGCCCCTAAACAGTAAGGGGTTTAAAAGAGGTTTCTTTAGATCCGTCTGTAGGGGGGCCCCCCCCAACCCCAGTAGGGTAGCCAAAGGGGCAGTGGGGCATCCATTGCTCCGTGCCCCCTAAACATGAGTTGCAGGGAGCAGTTTCATCCGTCTTCCCTTGGGGCCCCCTATCAGTAGGGTTAGCAAGGGGCAATGACCCTCCTTTTGGGTCTGGGGCCCCCCTACAAACCCAGGGTTTTGCAAAAGGTGCCCGTGACATCCCTCTGCCCCTGGGGGCCCCATACACAGTAAAAATTTTGCGAAAAGGGGCAGTGACTCTGTTGCTCTGGGCCCATACACGTAGGGTTAGCAGAGGGCATTTACATCCATCTGCTCCAGCCCCCTCCCCCCAAAAAACCCGTAGGGGTTGCAGAGGGTGCAGTGGGCTCCAATTCCCTTTCCCATGCCCCCTTTCAGAAAGGGGTTTCAGAGGGAGGGGGCATCTTTCCCCCGCCCTCTGGGGCCCCCAAAGCAGTAGGGGTTAAAAGGGGGTGCAAATGGGCATTCCCCTTTTCTCGCCAAACCCATACACAGAAAGGGGTTTGCAGAGGTGCAAATGAAAATCTTTTTGGGTTCGGGGGTTCCCTTTCACAATAGGGTTAAACCCGGGTTTCAGTGAAACCCCTCTGGGTCCCGGGTCCCCTACACAGTAGGGTTAAACAAGGTTTCAGTGCATTTTTTCGCTCCCCGGGGCCCCCATTTCAAAATAAAGGGGGTTTGCAAAGGTGCATGACATCCATCTGCTCCGATGCCCCCTTTTCAGTAGGGTTAGCAGAGGTGAGTAATTTGTCTGCTCTGGGGGCCCCCAAAACAGTAAAGGGGTTTTTAGAGGTTTCGGGGGACATCCCCTGCTCTGGGGCCCCATTTCACCCGTAGGGTTAGCAGAGGAGCAGGGACATCTGTCTGGGTCTGGGGCCCCTTTTGCAGTAGGGTTAGCAGAGGACATGACATCCCTCTGCTCGCGGGCCCCCAACACAGTAGGGTTAGCAGAGGGCAGTGACATCCCTTTTCCCCTTGGGGGCACCATACAAGTAGGGTTAGCCGAGGTCGTGACATCCCTTTTTTCGGTGCCCCCATACAAAAAATAGGGGTTTGCAAAAGGGGGCCCTGACATCCGTCTGCTCTGGGGGCCCCCTATACAGTAGGGGTTTTCAAGGTGCAGTGATATCCGTCTGCTTGGGGCCCCCTACCCCATTTGGGTTTTTTTGACCTGTTGTTTTTTTTAAAAAAACCCTGAAAAGCCCCTTTTTGGGTTTATTTTGGGGGGCCCAAACGGCTCTTTGTAAAAGTGTTAGTCCGCCCTTACACACCTTCATAGTTTGATGTTCAAACCCCTCCCCTGGTGCATGTTGCCCTGGGAGTTTCCCCGTCGCTTATTCCCCAATGGCGCCCCTTTTTTCCATTATGAAAAACTTAGGTATGGGCTACACAGCACAAGAAAATTTTGTGGGGTTTTCGCGGTTTTAAAATTTTTTAAAAATGCTGGGAAAAACTGTTAGTACCTGAGCTGTAAAAACAGCCAAAAAGATTGTGTCTATACAGCACGGGTTTTTTTTACCGTCGTATTAAAAATCCGGCAGAATATGCAACATGTTGTATACTCCTCCAGATTCTGCTCTGATTTGCCGTCGGCCCTGTACATTGGGGCCAATGGCAAATCTGAAAAATGACTGCATCTTTTGCACCAAATAACCCCGGTCCTGCCACGGTACAGTAATGACAAAATGCTGTCAGATTTCCGACGGTATTTTGTCATATGCTGTGTGGACCTAGCCTTACACCACTGCAGCCGCCAACAATTCCCAAACTGCGCAGTGTCAGAAATACTGCCCACCTTGGCCTGAAAGCCACTAATCCCTTTTTACAACACTGATAAATCATCCCATGAGATATGTGTGCAGACATCCTATCACACACCTTATATACCTACCAAACCAACTCACCACACATGACTTCCTTCAGGAGCTACTGATATCTTATGTGGTCATAATAATGTGACTTGATTGTGTATTTTTACAATGCAGGCCATCAATCTGATTTAGATGGGAATAAACTTTCCAAAGAGATGGTCTTTTGGAGAGGTTTTGCTGTAACTAGTGCTATAACACTGTATTATACAATGGGACAGATTTTATTGTGTCAGATGGATGAGAATGCGGGCAAATTCCTCTATGAATTGTTATATTGCTTCTGTTTCTTCATCTTAGTCCCAAAATACCTTCAATTTCTGCATCAAGAACCCAATTCATATGAAAACTTTTTCATGATCCCTTTTACTCATTACCTGTTCCTCTCACATCTGTGATCCCTACATAAGCAGCAGCAACACAAGCCAATATGTCCAAAGTCGTGAATATTAGAGCCCGGCTTAATATCCTGTATAGCTTATCTGCTGCCTGGAAAGCTTATGCCGTTTAATTCTAATGCTCGCTGTAAAGCATTGGTTTTACAGATTTATTGAATTAGTAATTCATCAGCCAGCTGTGTTTATACATTCCTTCGCTTCTGTGATGCACATTAAATAATTGTTGGCAGAATTTCATGAAAACAGATTTTTTTTTTTCATTGCGATACACTTTCTCCTTGACTTTCCGGAGGAATGGTGGCTTGTCAGTACATGGCAGGAGTGCATATAGTTTTGAAGATCATGTGTTGCAGCATGGTAGGGTGGGAATAGTCTTAGTATTGGCCAAAGAGAGAATCGGGATGTACAAGCTAGGATTTACAGTAGAGAAGGAAGGAGACAACATGAAAGTGACCAAAGGGGTCAAGATACTTTGGTTTTTGTGACCATATAAATCTTTCAGTCATTGTGTCAGGTGGGGTTTCTTATTCTCAGACCCAGGTTTGGGCTGGTTCACCTGAGGACCAAGGATCCTTTGGAAGGTTGGATGATATGAGACAATAATGTACCCCTAAAATATCAGGGCTGCAAAAGTCTGGCAGAAGAAAACGTAACTTGGAGCAGACCCTAGAATCAACCAATATTAAATACTCCATGCACATGTCCTGTATAGATAGAAGGTGGGACCTCATACAAATTTCCTTTGGTGGCCCTAAGGAGCTTTGGTCCGACACTACCCTTTACTTGGTTCCTTTTCAAAAGAAGACATTTGCAGATTAATGCAGTTCAAGTCTTTTCTCACTGTAGACATTGATGGCATATCGCTAGGATATGCCATCATTGTCTGATGGGCCCGAGTCCCACCTCTGCGACTCGCACTTATCTTTTTAACCCTCTGAAGGCTACATCCACTCAGCATGGTGGTGCAGCACATCAGAGTCACAACAAAAAAAGAGGCTTATTTTTAAGTAGAAAATGGGAATGGACTAGGGCTTAACTATGGGGAAGGCTTATGTAGCAGTTGAACACAGGCCCTGATAACTGATGGGGCCCAAAGACCCATCTACCTTATAGATGGCACATGGTAGGTAGAGGTCCTGTTACAAATTTTCCACAGGCAAAAGTTGGGAAAAGTTTTCCAAGATCCTAATGGTGGTGGTAAGCAGGGCTCCCGGAGCAGACGAATGTTACTGCGCCTCTAGTAACCAAGCTGCATGACCATAATCTCTTGCATCAACAGCCGACACTGTTACCCCCTTACAGGGTGGGAGACGGACACTTAAGGGATATACCCGGTGGGTTACATTCTGATGTTGCAGTGGCTGTAGCCTTGATGCTGCGCTGATTTATGTCAGGTACCCCTTTGTGAGATATTGTTATATTGATTGGTTTGTTTAGTACATGCCATCATTCCCATCAGGTATTATTACTATATTATCTCACCTTGCTTTGTGTATATCTCTGTTTTTTCCTCGGTCTGCATAATATACAAAATATATGTAATTTTTTCCTAATTGTCCCCTGAGGAGACCAGTAGTTTTGGATGGTTGAAACATGTTGGGACGGGACCAGAGGGATATGTAGGGCCTTGTATTGTTAGGGCCAGGTTATCGGGGCGACTTTCCTGTGTTTGTGGTATAGGCAAGGGTATTAATAGTTGATTTAGGGTTTTACAGGTGTCATTTGGCACTGGTCCCTCAATTTTAATACATAGCTTTTTCTCCGTTATCCCGCCTTTGGTGTTGAGATTTTTGGAGTAGACATTCATTTTATCTCCATTAATAAAAGTTATATTTTAAGGACCTTTTTTCTCTTTATATTGGTCAAGAGAGTTCTATAATTCTGGCGGTCAATTCGCTAGGTGTTCTTTCCTTTTGTTTATGATCATAAAAGGCGTAAATTTTCTTAGCAGTATACGAATTAGGCCTCCAATGATCGGAAAATGGTTGTCTTCTCTGATGAATCAAGTCTCCTGCCTCATTACGATGATATGTCAGGCGAGAAATATCAATGGACAAACACCATGCAACAATTGCTGGAAGAAAACAAACTGGTGGTGGAAGCGTTATGGTCTGGGGAATGTTTTTGTGGTATTCTCTGGGCCACTCATTTATGTGGAAGGCACTCTCAACCAATTTAAGTATGAATCCATCTTTGTAGATCACATACACCCATGTATGGTAATTGTCTTCCCTGCAGCACAATACGACATGTCAAAAGACTAGAAATGTCTGACATTGGTTAGAAGAGCATGACCAAGACTTCCAAGACTTCCAAGTATTACCCTGACCTCTTAATTTCCCAGACATGAGCCCAACTAATCATCTGTGGAACTACCTCAATCATTGTGTTGGCTCTATGGATCCCCCTCCCCATGTACCCTCCAGCAGTTATGGGATGCAGTCATGCTCTAGATACTTGTAACAACCACCAGGACCTTATTGGGTCACTCCCAGCCCGTCTAGCTGCCATCTGTGCTACACACAGAGATGATTCTGAATATTAGTTGGTAGTGCTAATAATGTGACTTGACTGTGTACAATGACTTAGCATCCATGAGATGGCAAGTAATCATGGAAACCACCACCACTATGTCATATAACATCTGCATGGACATCATGCTATAGCCACAGACCTCAGTTGTATCTGAGGAATGTTCCTACATATGGATTGTAACCACAGTCAGTATTAAGCTGGTTCGGTCTCCTCCAGAATTTATGATCTCTCATGGATGCTGCGTGCCAGAGTGGAGTTCCAACAACCCATTGTTCTCGCTTGGATATATAGGTGTAGGGCTAGATTGGCAAAAATAATTTTTTGAACTTGGTCCTACCAAAACAGGCTTTGCCAGTTGAGTCCATATGTTGAGTCATGGTTGTATACCAATGTACAGAGGCGTAACTTAAAGCTCCGGGACCCCAGTGCAAAACCTATAAAAGAGCCCCCACCTACCATGTGCCATTTATAATATTGGTATCTCCTTATCCGATAGAGGGGCCTTTGGGCCCCCTAAGGTTCCAGGGCCCGGTAGCAACCGCTACCTCTGCACCCACTGTAGCTACGCCCCTGCCAATGTAGACTTGTAATATTGAGACACTAGATCTACCTTATAAAAAAAACTGTCTAAATTGTGCACCTGAAATAACATGGACAAAACCCTCATTTGGCTGACAATTATATGATCCTTCATCACCATGAACATTCACATTTGGGTCAGCTGGATGTGCATGTTTATTTCAGTGGAGAGAGGATAAGTCATTGTTAGACACTTTTGCAGGAACAAAGTTGAAAGTCCTCCAGACACATAAGATCTTTGATGAATTCCATCAATAACAGGTTGGAACATTGTTTATCTAATATGTGGACTTAAAGGGATTTCCACCAATGAACTTCTGCAATAAAGGTCAGCTCATAGCTACCTACAAGCCGACCATGCTACAGAATGAGGAGGGTGGAGCTTGCGGCCATTCTCCCAATTCATTTCTTCGATAATTTACTAACTCCCATAGAAACTCTTATAGAAGTGAAATGGGAGGACGGCCACATGTGCCAGCCTTCTCATTCTGTAACATGGTCTTTTGTTAAAGGAAGCTAGCTACAAGCCGGCCATGTTACAGAATGAGGATTTTAGCGCTCGCTCTCCCCCCATTCATTTAAATGGGAGTTCCGAATATAACTAAGCACATTCACTTGGCTATATTCAGAAATCCTATAGAAATGAATTAGGTGGACAGACATAAGTGCCTTCCTCCTAATTCTGCAACACGGTTGGGCCAGATTTTCTGTTGAAGAGGTGTTCGCACAACAGAACATCTGGTAACAGGTCAGCTCATAGCTAACTCATACTTATCAACTCTCCCTGATCGTCATGGAGACTCCCTGAAAAGGCGGGGGGGTTCCCTCCGGGTATTTCCCCCTTGGAAGGGATTTGGGGTAAATCTCCGGGGGGGGGGTGGTAATTTGCCCCCCAATTTTGGTAAACCTCCCGGCAGGGACGTTTTTACTGCCAGGGGGTCAGTGCGGAAATTTTATTTTTTACCGGGCCATGTCCAGAAACCGGAAAACCTTTTAAATTTACACTTTTGGGGCAGCCAATTATTTGGATGTTCCCCACGACTTATTTGGCGCTTGATTTTTTCCAACCCCCAAAAAACAGCACCCAAAAACCCTTGCCAAAACGCGCTCTTTTTGAAGGGGGTTTTTGGGTTGAGGTTTTAATTGGGTTTTTGGACGGGGTTTAAACCACCCATAAAAAATTAAAATTTTCCAGGGGAAAAAACCTGTCCCCAAAAAAACGTGCCCCAAAAACAGCCAGGGGACTTTTTAAACACTATGGCAGAAAATATAAATGAAAAGGGGGGGGCAAGCTGAAATTTCAAAATCCCTGAAGGGCATTCCAATTTGGTTGGAAAATTATGACCCTAATATGAGCCGACCTTTAATATTAAGGGAAATGGGCAGAAAAATTAAAAAGGGGGTTGTTCCTACAATGAGGGGTTTTTTAATTTTAAAAAGATCTTTAAAAAAAAACAACAGCTTTGCAAAATTTTGCCATGTCAAAGGGCCCTTACGGGGTTTTGGGGCTAGCCCTGTTTGTATTACTACATCAGCTTTTCAAATCTCTTTTGAAAGGCGGGGACCCCTTTTTGAGGCCATTTTTACGGGGCGTCGGGGTCTGAGATGACTCATACCCTTTGAAGACAGGTGGGAGCAGGGAGCCCCCCCCGCACAAAAATGCTTCTTTTTTTTGGAAGGAGGGGGATGGGGACTTTTGGCCTTTCTAGGGTCCTGGTTTAAACCCCCGTGTGTGCCTGTTTCCCTCCTGCTTTTCTAAAACAGATGATGTGACAGAGTGACCCTGTTGTTAAAAAAATCTTTGGAAGGTTTTCTTTGGGAAACTGTGAACAAAACTAATTTACCTATACAGATCAGGGGGCTTTTTAATACTTTTAATTTCTCCGTAAAAGGGACCCCAACCTTAAAGTAAAAACACTTCCCTTGTTTTGCCTGGGGGATTTTGGAGACTTGTAAGCTAAGCAGGGGAAAAAAGGGAACACTTGCAAACCCTTTTTCCTGCCTTTTAATTAGCACACCATTTCCAAACTCATAGATCGGGCCCCTCTCCGCAACAAAACCTGGGCCGACCCACACGGGGGTAACTTGAGAGAAAACCCCCCCCTACCCCCCCCTGTTTTAAATGTTACGAAAGTTTCCCGGGTTTTTGCTAAAGGGGAGGGGGAGGGGAGGGAGCAGAAAACAGACCAAAGGAAGCACGCCCCTCAGAAAAAACCCTTCCGGGGAAAACACTGAAGGCTGAAAGTCGTAATGAGACAACCCCTTTAAAAGCCTCCTTTCCCAAATTAAAATTCTTTTGGATTTTTAAAAATTTTTAAAAATAACTAAAGCAAAAAATCACTGGGCAAGTTTCAGTATTCCCATAGAAAAAATTTTTGGGGGGAAACCCCCAAAAGTGCCCCCCCCCTCTTTCCTGTAAAAAACGGTTGGGCTGGGTTTTTTCTTTAAAAGGGGGGTGTTTCCCATAAAAAACATCTGGTAACATTGTAAAGCTCATACCTACCTGGGCTAAAACCCAAACCCAAAATTTATAGAAATGAAAGGGCAGCACTTTGGGCCGCCCCTCCTTTAAAAACTCTATGGATTCTGAATATCAAAAAAGCACAAATTAATTGGCTAAATACAGAAATCCCTTAAAAATAAAATTGGGGATGACACCCCAAAAGGTGAAATTCCCCTCCTCTTTCTGTAAAATGGTTTGGGCTATTTTTTTTTTTGTTGAGGGGGTGTTTCCAAAAAAGGAAAAAATCGGGGAAACAGGTCAGCCATACACGTAGTAGCTATGAGCCGACCAAAATTTTAAAAGAATAAAGAGGGCAGAATTTGGGGCCGTCCCCCCCATTAAACTCTATGGGAGTTCGGGAATATCCCCTGTTGCACACTCACTAGGCTATATTATGATTCCCATAGAATATAGAAAAAGGGGATGCCCCCTTTAAATTGGGAAAACTTTTAGCAAGCCATGAGCCAAACCTCAAAATCGGGTTTTAAAACTTCATGGGAAACATTTTTTTTTTAACAGAAAAATTTTGGCCCTGAGCCTATTGGGAAAACAAGGTTGGTTTTTTTTCATTTTTTAATTTTTTTAAAATTTTTTTTTTTCCCCTTTTGGGATCCAAAAGGGTTCCTCCTTTGGTGCCAAAAAAAATCTATACGGATTTCCCCGCCATAAAAAACACAAATTATTTTTTTACTCTTTGGGTTTTTGCACGAAGAAAAAATTTGGGGAACGGGTCCTAAACCTTTTTTTTTGTTTTTTTGTTGTGGTGAGCAAAAAATTTTCCCCTCTGTTTTTTACAATAAAAATTAAAAGTGCCCGGTCCCATGGAAAAAATTAGGCGGGGTCAGAAGGCTCCCAAAATGCACCCACACAATTGGTTCTTTTTCTCTGCATCTGAAAGTTCATTCATGCTAAATGTTGCACTAGGGGAATTTACGATAAAAAAACTCTGCTCCCGCAACTTTCTGCTCTCCCTAAGGGGTTTTAGTGCATGCAGACATCTTTATGTCAAAATATTTCCGTAATGGTTTCCGTCTTCAAAAAATTTGCTGCAAAAAAAAATCTGGTGCGCCGTTCTGGCTATTAAGTAAAAAATTACTTTTTAAAATTTAATTTGGCCCGGGTCACTTGTTTATCTTTGCAAAAAAAAGGGAAGGGGTAAATTTGGGGTTTTAAAAAGAAATTTTAAAAAATTTAAATTCACAATTGGAAAAAGGTTGATAAAAAAATTTTAAAAAAAAAAAAAAAAAAAGGAAAGGGTTTTTACTAAAGAAACTAGAAAGGGATCATTTTGTGTTAGGTGGCTGAATTTTTGGGCTGAAGTTTCCCAATTTCGGTTTACAAAAATAAAATTTTTCCGTAAAGGAATTGGGAAACGCGTCGGCTGGGCGGATTTTTTTTTATTTTCCCAAGCGGGAGGCTGTCTTTTCCACCGGGCCCGTATGCGCCATCGCCGTCGGGGTTTTTGGGTTTTTAATTTAGGTTACCCCTTTGCTATATCATCGTTTCTGGAAAAAAGTTTTAAGTGTCATAAAATCTGAGGGGTATAATAATTTTTGGGGGCCTTTTGATGGGCCCCCTAAGGTTTCCCGGTCATGGGGGAAAAAACCACTTTATCTTAAAATACGGCAGTTCTGGGAAAGGGTTTGGTAAAAAAGGGAAAAGTGCAAATTGACAGGTTTTTAAAAGGGGGTTTTTTCACTTTTAAATTCCCAGGGGCGTGTTTTATGGCTTATACTGGCCTGCATTTCAGGGGTTCTTAGCTATACAATTTACCCAACGGGCAGCCTTCAGGGAGATTGGGAAAAGGTCTCTAGCTTTTTGTGCCCAGTGCTGGCACCCTTTATCAGGAGAGAGCCAACAGGTTTGGGTAGCTAAGGGGACCAGTGCTGGAAGCCTACCCATGAGGGGTTTTCAAACAGGTCTTACTATAGTGACCGCGCTGGCAACCTATGGGAGAGACCCAAAAACAGGCCCTGTATTTATAGTGACCACCCCCGGGCGCCTATCAGGAAAAACCCAACAGGTCTGTAGCTTTAACGCCTTGCGGCAGCCTATCAGGAGAGAGCCAACAGGTCGTAGTTTATAGCGACCATTGCGGGAAGCCTTTTTTCATGAGGAGATCAAACCCTGGGTCTGTAGTTTATGGGTCCAGCGCTGGCAGCCTACCCAGGAGGGGGAACCAACATCTGTAGCTTAAAAAAACCAGGGCTGGAGCCTATCGGGAAGTTTCGAACAGGTAGCAATAGTGACCTAGGAGCTGATGCAAGCCCATACAAGGGGGGAATCTAGGAATAGTGGGCCCCACTGTTATGGAAATTTGCCAAAGTGATTTTTTTTTGCAAGATTTTTAAACTAAAAAGCAGCAACCTTTGTAGAGAAACCCTTTAAAAAACATAAAGTGAGGTCGGGAAAAGGGGGGCCCTATAGATCTATGACATCCCTGCAATGGACATTGAGGGGCTTAGCCCCCCTTTGGTTTCCCTTTATTTTTACCGTCACACCCCAGTATAACTGTGGTTTATCGGTACTTCAGTTTTGTCTCAGTTCACCTCGTTTAAATCTGTAAATGGTTTGGGTGCCCTCTAAAAGAGGTGGTGATGAGGAGGAAGAATTTTCCCTCTGTGATTTTGATTTAAAAGCAGAGAACACAAAGGGAAGTGTCCCCCCGACATCCGGTGATTGACAGTTTACTCTATATACACACCTTACAGGGAAAAAATGTCAAGCACTGATGTGGGGGAGTAAAAGGATTTTACTATCTTTAGTCAGGGCTTTGCTTTTTTTTCAAAAAAACTTGCTTTACAGGTTTGTTCCCCTTCTCGATTAGGCTAACTCGTCTGTTTCCTCGTTTCATTTTTGAATGAGTGTTTACCACCTTTTGGTGCTTTGGCCTGCAGAACAAGCTGCTGAGGACCCCAGGTCTTTTGCTATAGCACCAGCAAACAGCTATCATGGAGATGAAAAAGCGACCTGGGGTGCGTTGCAGCCCATACAAAAGGGAATTTTGGGGAAAAGGTAGGGGCATGTTAAGGACCCAATTGCAAAGTGATTTTTTTGCAAAAATCTTTAACACAAAAAAACAATCCTTGTAGCGAGACAACCTTTTTAAAGCTCAAATCTGGGAGTTTGCACCAAAAAAAAAAACAGTAATTCTGAGAGGTGTTGCCCCGCCACCCCAAAGGGTAACCCCGCCCACCTGACAGTTATTCACATGTTTTACTATTCA